>QRFJ01002825.1:100317-129392 GCA_006176705.1 Cocos nucifera | reverse complement strand
ATACCACCTCATCCATGATTACCTCAAGAAGGGTTACGTCGAGGTCAAGAGAGTCAACTCCATAGACAATGCGGTGGATCCACTTACAAAGCCGTTGGGCTAGCAGAAGATCGAAGCCCACCTTGAGAAGATGGGACTTAGATTTGTAGCCAATTGACTTTAGGTCAAGTGGAAGTTTGTTAAATATGTGTGCCCTAGAAGCTGAAATTGGCTGATACTTGTAATACACTTCTAGGGGCAAAATTATAATTTTGACTATAAATAATAAAATGGATCATTTTCTATCATATATGTGTATTTACTATCTGTGATACATCCCTTGAGTTAATGGTAATGATAATTTTTATTTTCGAGAGTTGAAAATTTAAGATAAGAATTTTCATTATTAACTCAGAAAATGCTCCTGACCGTAGAATCATCATGAGGATGGTGATTGATCCAAAAGGTTAGTGTACAATTGCTTCTTCATAATAGATGAGTCTTGAGTCTATGGTGTGGAGACATCGGAGTGAGAGTATAGGTACTCGTTAGAGAATGAGGACACTGAGCGTGACCACCTCGAGTAGTCATAAGAAAGTCTACCTTCTCGTCAATGATTGACTCGAAGCTGCAGTGGTGTGTCTAGTTCTTTGACCTGAGGTGCATTGGCAGTTCACCTTGAGGGTGTTATAGTTTGACTACACCATGACTCGATCTCCTAGCCATTCGGAATCCTGAGGTGTATGTTGCCTACAGCATGTTCATTGTCGGAATTGGATTGCCCTAGGATAGAATCTATCTACCTCGGTGGATGAAGAGCAGCCCTATAATGATCATGAGAATCAAGTCCATAAGCCCAAGGCCATGGCAAAAAGTCAAATAATAGAAAGAATTTCTATTAAGATTTTCAAATGGGACTTGAATTGAATGATTAAATAATATGATAGTAATTAGGGTTTGACGAGTTCATCTTAACGCTAATCTGATCGGAGCTCAAGATAGAAGAACTTAATCACACAAGTAGCTGCACTAAGAGGTTCATTTCCAATTTTGATGGGTTGCCACTATATACTGCTAGGTGTCATTGGTGGATTTTGGGAGCAATTAGAATGATTTAGATGATTGATCATTCCAGTTATCTGAATCAGAAGAGTTCTAATCCATCGAAAGGAATATCGATGATGTCGATGATGGAGATCATGACATATCCCATTACCATACAGAACTGAACCTAACTAGATCACACAAATAAGGGTTTGGATCTGGATATCATCAATTGGACTAACCCGGTTCAATTGATTTGAATTAGATTCAATTAGGTTCAAGAAAATCGTGCTAGCACATGATTGAACCTAACATTCTCCTTTTATTATCATGAAAAGTTATCTCGACTGAGCCAAATATGTTTATGCTCACTCAGGTACCTTTACTTGGTGTGACTGGAGTTTGTCCAGGTTAGAAAAGGGTTGTCTTGATTTATAAGATAAATTTGAGACAACACCTGCCATTTTTCATCACCTGCTAATTCTTGTCCATTGACTTTTGTCAAACATTGACCTTTGACCCTTGGACATCTGCCCACGTGTCATGCACTTATTGAAGAGTAGATAGGGGCTTGTCCCCTCACTAGAATTTGAAAAGAAGGGGATGCATGCCTAGGATGGCGTGCGCCCATGGATAGGGATGCCTGGAGTCCCATATAGATGGGACTCCAGGTTGCTTCTTGGATTCAACTTAGGTGATATGGGACTCCAGGTTGCTTCTTAGATTCAACTTAGGTGACCCTTACCTATACACTTTGACCCATCTTAGGCACAATCTAAGGATGAATCTATGGGGCTCTCATCTGATTGGATCAGGTGATGTCATTCCATCAATCAGATTTAGATCTGATTGCATGAAGCAATGCAATTGGCTGGGATGATGCAGCACTGCATGGTGTAGTAGGGTCTATAAATAAATCTTATCTACACCCAACTTTAAGAGAGCTTTCTCCTAGCCATGCCCCAAGGCTGCCCCTCTCCCTCCTCCATGCCATCTTCTGATCCTCTCTCTCCTCTCCATGCCCAAGGAAAGTTGGGCTTCAGTTTGGTACGATCCAGGCAAGAAAAGGCTGATGAGAAAGAAAGAAGGCAGCACTGCTGCAGAGACGACAACAGATCTTCGAAAGGAGTTTCGAAGATCCTCTAAATCAGATCCATATCTGATTTTTGGAGACATGATAAAGAAGAAGAAGATCTCTAGATTTGGTTCGAGTGGATACCGGTAGAGGCCAGACGCTTGCGTGGCTAGATTCAGAACCTCAGGTAATCAGTAGGATCATCAAAGGATAATCGGATTACCCAGCAAATAAGATAACATTAATTTAGATTTAATTTAATTTAATTTTCTTATTTATTAGATTATAAAATTAGATCTGAAAATTGTTAGATCTGATTTAGATCTAAGAGGAAATTTTTGAAATATGTCTCTTGATCCAATCAGATTTAAACAAACCTGACCCGAAAAATCTAATTTTCCCTTCACCTAGATCCTAAATAATCACTTAATTCTCAATTAAGTTCAAGTCTTATGGGTTTAAGTTTATGGAATCTTAGAACTAGTTTCTAATTTTATTGTTTAAAATATTTTTAAATTATATTAAATCATATTCAATATATAGTTTTAGATCTGATTTATTTCATTGTTTAGATCATGTCCTAAGATTGCAAATCTAGGATTTTGCAAAAATTAAGTTTGTGATTTAATTTCTATAAAATAAATATATCATACATTAATCATAAATCATAAATCATAAATTACTTTAGATCTCATCTAACATATTTATGATTTAAGTTTCTCAGATCAGCACATACTAGGACAACCTTTCCACTGTAAGAGGTAAACCTTACAGCAAGACAACTTTATGACAGTATGTGCAATCCTGATATTATTTAGATCTAATCTAAATAATCTAAAATAGATCTAATATCTATTAAATTTTAGATTTAAATCAAAAAATTAAATCATAAATTTTCTTAGATCTAATCTAAATAATTCATGATTTTGATTTAGATCAGCACATACTAGGACAATCTTTTCATTATAAGGGGTTAACCTTACAACAGGATAGCCTTATGGTAGTATGTGCGATCTTTAATTAATTTTAATTTTTAGATTTATTCTTAAGCATACATGAATATGTTATAAAAAAACCTAGATGCTCTGATACCACTGATAAAAAACATGCAGGGTTTCATGCATAGATTTCAAAACTTTTTCGAAATAAAGAGCAGTGGAAGATATAGATTAAACTATTAAATCTATAAATGTATGTAATCAAATTATAAAACTCTATATCAAGGATCTATAACATGTTGTGATGCAAAAATAAATCTAAAATTAAATTAATCATGAGTGGTATTGATCACATCAATACCTAGATCTAGAATAATTCTAGATCTAATCCAAGATCGCATCTAGGTCAACAAGAGATCAGACCTCTTACCTTTGCATGAGTTGAGAACTTCATGGTTGAATCTGTTGTTGTCTTTGGAGCTACACATATGTCTAGTCTCTATAGGTGATCCACATGAACCTACAATATAGATCGGAGGTTCGTCGAATGAAGATCCGCTCGAAGTGCTAGCTTCTCGTAGATCCCTTCTAATGGTTAATCAAATACATGTTCTTTGGATCTCTTGCATAATCCAAGAGATGAAGAACATGAGGAGGAATGAGGGAGGAATCCAACCCATGGATCTTCCATAAAATAGAAATAAAAAAACATGTGGAATAAACCCTAGGAGGAGATAAATCTTCTCCTTCAGGACATCAACAGTTGATGTCCTGAAAGCATCTATTATCCTAGGTTGAAAGGAGACCTTCTTCTATGGATACTTTTTAAATTTTGAGATATCACACCCTTATATTTTTCTCATAAAAAATCTCATAAATAAAATTGAGAAGAAGGTCTCTCAAGAAAACCCTAAGAGAAGACCTTCTTCTCTTCTTCTTCTCGCATCAAGACATAATCAGATCATGTCCAAAAATGATCACCATGCCCCAACATCTTGGAGTATAGGTTACATGCCCTCTTCCTCTCTCTCTCTCTCTCTCAGATCTTTATCATATAAAATTACATAAAATAATAAAGAAGAAGATACTCAAAAAAAAATAAACAGAAGATAATCTTCTCTTACCTTTGTGCCTTCATGACATCAACGATTGATGTCCAGATGAAGACCTTTTCTCTAAGGATCTTGGCACCATCTTTTCTCAAGACCTTCCTCTCTCTCTCTCTCAGATTTTTATCATATAAAAATCATAAATAAAAAAGGAAGAGAAAAATATAAAGAAAAAATATAAGAGAAGACAATCTTCTCTTACCTTATCTCTTAAAGACATCAACCTTTGATGTCTTAATTGAGGGCCCTTCTCCAAGAATCTTGGCACTACAAATCCTCCATGCATTCTCCTCCTCCTTCTCTAATTTTTTATAATTTTTCTAAGATTTTTTACATCCTAAAATCATCTCATAAGTGGCATCCACCTTTTATTGCAAGACTAGGTCAAAACCTAGTCAAAGGGAGACTTCTATGGGGCATCCAACTCTTGGACGCCCTCCCTTGATTTTCGGCATGTGAAATAGAAAACCAACAACCAAAAGAAAGGATGAATGGATGAAAATCAAAAGGAGGGTGTGGGTAGAGGTGGCACACAAGGGAGAAAGGAGTTTGGTCAAAAGGGGACTCTTGCAAGAAGGAAAGAAATCCCAACTCTTTCTTGTTTTGATCAAGTCAAAACAAACTCTCAAATAATCTGATATGTGGGCATGGAAGGCCTTCTTTGGCATGGGAATACATAGAAAAAATCTAGAATTTAAAAGTGGGGCGTGAGCTATTGTTGGTGCAAGGAAAGGGAGAGAGTCCAAGTCCAATTGGGACTCCTCTTGTTTGGCTTGGTCAAAATTATTTTAAACCCAATTTAAATCCTATTTAAACTAGATTAAATGCAATCTAATTAAGGATGATCCTGGCCCAACTAGGAGTCCAATTAAATCAGATTAAATCAAGATTTAAATCTGGTTTAAATCCTAAGTCAATCAAGTACACCCAAGTCCTAGTCAAACAAGGAATTGTTCTTTTCTTGCAATTGGCTTATCCAATAAACCAATTAGATATAATCTAATAAAATCTAAATTAATTCTAATTAAACCTAATTCAATTAGACTTGATCTCAGCCTGATTGCTTAATCAAATTGAGCCAATTAGCAATCTAATTGCTAATCGATCCTCCTACAACACTTGCATTAGGTCAAACAACAATCACATTGAATGTTTGACCTCGAAATGATTCTCAATCATTGATTAACCATCCAATCAGGTTACAAGCTCTATTGTGTGTGACCCCATAGGTTTGAACCTAAGTCGATAGTACAGAAATCAATTTTTATACCAATCGAAGTTACCATCTAGTAATGATTCCCAACGTCTGGATATGTCGAATATATGCAAAGCAACATTCTTAGAACCCTGGCCCATGGTTACCATATAATTCATCCCTATGATCAATAATGTTTAAGAAGACTTTGAGTATGCTATCAAACACTCATACAAGTCATCTCTATTGTGTCTCAAAATTTTGCAAATTTCATGACACCTCATAAGGATTACCCAGGCTTAGGTTTTACTAAATTGAAACATAGCGAGACATTCTTTTTCTAAAATTAATCAGGAGTGGTCAATCCCATCTTGACTCACACACTGACTCTACAAGTACTTGACTATACCTAAAAATCTTTGATCATCTATATTAGAAATACAGGTAGTCCAGCACCAAAGTATAGTGACTTGCTCGCAAGTCACCATGGCGATCTTAAGTCGGAGGGACACTTATACCCATTATCCTTAGCAAGCTACTCTTGATAGTAGAGTGCTACATTGGTCATGTTCAGTGCAGATGTACTCCTACATCTCATCTGGATGCCATATCAGTGTATCCATACTACTTGATTATGAGGACAACCAACGCATATGACATACAATGACCTACACTCGATAAGTTATCATCCTTATTAATAATTTATCATTTGATCATAAATAATTTAAGAACCATCTGATAAATCCTTCTTTATCGATTGATTGTGGTTCTAAGGACTTCATCATAATATAGGAGTTCATTTTAGGAAGATAGAACTTTTATGATGAAACAACCAAATTACTATTATTATTAGATAATTCATATACTAATTTCAATCATCTACTGCTTAGATGATTGGCTTTAGGACACATTTCTCAATAATCCAGGTGCTGATGGAGGAGAGCATCCTTCCCCACATTATAGAAAGAATGCGTTAGAAGGATGATGCTGAGAGGTTTGACGAGTCCTTCACCGCCTTCGTGGAGGTAAGTGGCCTCCTTTGATTTTGACTTCGTGCCCTTTGGGCCTTAAAGTTCAAATCTTTTAGAATTCAAACCTACTTTTTGTTTGGTAGTTGGGACACTACCTTTTTGTTCACTCCGAGGTGGCAAGCCAGAGATGGGTCGAAGCCTCCAAGGCCCTTGAAGAAGCCCACGTAGAGGCTGAAAAGGCTCGAGCTGAGTTTGATGCTCTGAAAGTAGCCTCGGGGACTCACTCATCCGAAGTTGAGCGCCTTCGAAAGGAGTTGAGGGAGGATCACGAGGAGATGACGAAGCTGAGGACCGCCTTAGCTCTAGAGAAGGAGGAAAGAAGGAAGGCATAGGAGGAAGTTGGCACTGCGATGGAGAGGGCCATACAAGACTTCAAGTCCTCCAAAGATATGGAGGACATCAAAAAAGCCTTTGCCCAGAAAGCCTTCTTGGATGGGTTCCAAGTCTGCTTGGGGAAGGTCATCGAAAACTTCCTTGACATCCATCTGGACCTCCTCATAGAAAAGCCAGGGGATAGAGTTGGTCCTTCATGCACTGATGCTGAGGTTGCCCCTGCTGCTCATATCGCCGAAGTTACTCCAGAGGTTCTCGAACCTGTAGGTGCAGCATCCAGACCTGCCTAAGAGTCGAGGGCGGTCGAGAATGCTCCAACCTCCCTAGTGGCCGAGCCATCCGAGGTCTAAATTCTTGATAACCATGTACTTTTTCTTTTTCCTTTTGATGTACTTGAAAATATTTTGAGTAAATAAAGGGTAGATTTCTTTCCTTGCTTTACACTTTACATTATCGTGAGCATGATTCAGAATGCCTCTAGCAATCAAGGCTGCAACCCCCCCTCCTGCCGACGCTGATTGTTCACCTCAGGGTGCTTTGCTCAAGCCCTTGATAAAGGGCTTGAAGAAGGAAGTCCATCACTTAAAAAAAAAATTGAAGAAGATGGAGGCTAACCTTCAAGACTCTTGGAAGAATGCTTTGGAGGTGACTAAAGAAGTTACCCACCTTCAAAGCCTGCACATAAGGGACTCCACAGACTTCAGCATCAGGAAGAGAAATTTTGAATAGGAGTTGTCGGAGCTCAAGAAAAGTGCTAGCGATAAATCTTGGACACTGACAGCAAAGATCAGCTCTCTTGAAGCTGACCTTAAAAAGACAATGGAGAATATTCATCTCTTAGAAGGGAGTTCGCCTTGGTCTATTGACAAAGCTCGGTATGATTAGGACTGGTCGAAAAAAATTTTCCAGCTTCAAAAGTAGCTATAGGACACTGAAGAATGGCATGATAGCTATTAGTTATCCTAGGCAGGAAGGATGTCCAAGCTTGAAGAAGAGTTGAATGCTGCCAAGGACGAGGCAACCTATTTTTAGAGAAAGTTTTACAGCATTCAGCAAGGTAGATCAGGCAATAAATCGAAGGAGCTCGCCTCTCTAAGGAGGACCGTCGGTGAGCTCTCGGAGGCTATCGGGGTGGGGAAGGCCAAAGTTCAATAGTTGAAGCTCCAGTTGACCTACGAGCATCAAACCGTTAAGGATGCCGAAGCTGAATCCAAAGTCCTAAGGAAACAGCGGTGAGATCTCAAGGCCAAATTTGAGTACACCAATAGAATATACATCGGAGGCCTATATAAGAAAAAGGAGCTCGAGAAAGAGATCTTCAGATTGAAGGAAGCTTTAGTGATGGCTGATAGCCCGAAGTCTGAAGAACCCAGGCCACCTTAGGATTTCACCTCCTCTCTTTCTTTTCTTTTTTATGTAATCAATTTCACTGATCTTCATTCCATCTATAATGCATTTGATCTTTCATACAGTTGGTCCTCGCCGACATTCATTTTGCTTGTAGTGTGTCCACTTTTGTGTAATCGATCATACTGACCTTTACTTATAATGAACTTAACTTCATAACAAAATGATACCTTTTACGTTGTCATCTCTTGTGGACTCGATTCTAGATGCCTCATTTTTCTCTATTTTATTTCTGATGAGATGTTAGTCATGGATGTCGAACTAGAGGTTCGTCTCATGAATCAGGGCATGGTTTTGCCTTTCATGTTTGGCGTGGCCATAGGGGGATGCGCACGACAGTCGTTAGTAGAGCCTTGACCTCTTTGTTTTGAATTAGTAAGGCCTTAGCCTTCTACCCTTTGCACGATCATAGAGGTTCATCGGGTCCATCGGCAGGATCTCTTCCCTCGTCTCATCTTAATATAACAAGGTCTTCGACCTTGCTCATGTTAGGATGAGGTTTTCCTCCTATTCCTAACGAGCTATAGGGGTACATTAGGGCCATTGGTAGGGCCTCTTCTCTCATCTCGTCTTAACTTAACGAGGCCTTCGACCATGCTCACATTAGGATAAGGTTCTCCTCCTGTTCCTAATGGGCTGTAGGGATACATTAGGGCCTTTGGTAGAGTCTCTGTCCTCATCTCATCTTAACTTAATGAGGCCTTCGACCTTGCTCATGTTAGGATGAGGTTCTCCTCCTATTCCTAATAGGCTATAGGAGCACATTAGGGCCGTTGGTGGGGCCTCTCCTCTTATCTAGTCTTAACATAATTAGGCCTTTGACTTTGCTCATGTTAGGATAAGATTCTCCTCCTATTTCTAATGGACTGTAGGGACACATTAGGACCGTTGGTGGGACGTCTCCCCTCATCTCATGTTAACTTAGCTAGGTCTTTGACTTTGCTCATGTTAGGATGAGGTTCTCCTCCTATTCCTAGCAGATCCATTTTTTATTGCTTTAGAGAGTTATTTATTATTTTCTATCATCGCATGATTTTTGCACCAAGAAATAATAATGTTAGTATAGAAAAGTTTTATTGAGGGAAAGTCAATGGTAGTACATTCTTAGGTTTTCAGAATTTCAAGGTCGTAGGAGAGTTGTTCCTTCGAGCTCCTTCAAGCAATAAGTTTCGAGTCGGATGACCTCCTCTACTTCATATGGATCTTTCCAATTCGTAGCGAGCTTTCCTTGATTTTGAGGTTTTGAAATAGCTGCTCGTCGAAGTAATAAATCCCCCACTTTGAATATTTTGCCTTTAACTTTTGAGTTGTAGTAGCGAGCTATCTTTTGCCTGTAGGCTACCATCCGAATATGAACTTTTTCCCACTTTTCCTCCAACAAATAGAGGTTAGCCCTGAGGTTCAGTGAGTTTTGCTGTTCATTGAATGCCAGGACTCACGCTGATGAAAGTTTGAGTTTTATTAGGATGACCGCTTCCATTCCAAAAGCTAAGGCAAATGGGGTTTCTCTAGTTGGCAATCTTTGGGTAGTTCGGTATACCCAGAGCACATGATAGAGTTCATCCACCCAAGTCTCCTTCGCTCTTTCAAGGCTTGCTTTGATACCTTGCAGTAGGGTTCTATTTATTACTTCAACTTCTCCATTTGCTTGTGGGTGGGCGACTGATGTAAAATAATGGAAGATGTTTAGATCTTTATAGAATTTGATAAATCTTGCTTCGGTGAACTATCATCCATTATCTGTTATGAGAGTTCGAGGCAAGCCAATCCTACAAACAATCAACTTTCAAACGAAGTCCTACACTTTTGCTTCAGTGATCTTTCCCAAAAGTTCAGCCTTGACCCATTTTGTAAAATAATCTATCACCACCAAGAGAAACTTTCGTTGTCTAGATGCCACAGGAAAAGGTCCAAGTACATCCATCCCCCACTGGAGAAACAGCCATGGGGTGCTCAAGGGTGTAAGTTCAAAAGCCAACTGCCTCTAAATGTTTGCATTTTTTTGACAATGATCATATTTCTTGACATACTCTACAAAATCATGGTACAAGGTTGCCCAGTAGTAACCTTGTTGAAGCGATCTTTGTGACAAGCATCTAGCTCCTACATGACTTTCGTAAATTTTCTCATGCACTTTCCATAATGCAAAGTCGGCCTCTGAAGGTCGGAGACATCTTAAGAGCGGTAGAGAATACGATCTTCTATATAGCTTATCTTCATAGAGAACATATCGGAAAGCCTGATTCCTAAGTTTTTGAGCTTCTTTCGGATCATGAAAAAGAGCTCTATCCTTAAGGTAGGCAACTAGCGGGTTGATCCAGCTCGGCTCATGCTCGACTTGCATAACAAGCTGTGAATCCTCTGAGCTTGGGCACTTTAGAATTTTGAAAAATACTTCTTTGGGCAGTTCGGTTGGGGCTAAAGTAGCCAATTTAGAGATCAAGTCGGCTCATGTATTTTCTACCCTCGGAATCTATTGAATGCTAAAACTGTTGAAGGCTGGAGTCAAGTTCTTTACTTTCTCAAGATATTTCATCATGCTTTCCTCCTAAGCTTCATAATTGCCATTAACTTATCCGATCACCAATTGAAAATCACTATAGACTTGAAGTCGGTCTACTTCTAACTTTTTTGCTATTCTTAATCCAATGATCAAAGCTTCGTATTCGGCCCCATTATTAGTTGCAGAGAATTCAAAATGCAGCACATATTCAGTGATGACTCCCTTAAGATTAACCAAGATCAACCCCATGCCTGCACCAGCAGCGTTGGATGAACCTTCCACGTATAGGGCCCAAAAATCTTCAAGAAGGTCAGCTCTCTCTTCGAGGGGGCTTGGCCGCAGCCACGGAATACTGATTTCATTCTGTTCAAGCTTGGGTTCATCTGGAATGGTGCATTTCATTATAAAATTTGCTAATATTTGGGCTTTGATTGATGGTCGAGGTTGGTAGTTGATGTTAAATTCTGTAAGCTCAATTATCCATTTTACGATTCTTCTGGAAGAATTCGTTTGATGAAGGACTACTTTAATTGGCTGATCAGTAAGGACAGTTATGGTGTGCCCTTGAAAATAAGGTCGAAGCCTTCAAGCTGCAATCAGCAAAGCATAAGTTAGTTTTTCTTATTTAGTATACCTGATCTCGGCATCCCTCAAAACTCAGCTTATGTAGTAGATCGGCTGTTGCATTTTTGTCTCTTCTTTGATCAAGACTACCGCGAGGGCTGCTGAAAAGACCGCCAGGGACAAAAATAATTCCTCTTTGAGTTCGAGCTTTGCTAATAGGCAAGGTGAATAGAGGTAGTCCTTGAGCTCTCTAAAGGCTTGTTGACATTTGACGGTCCAATAGAAGTTCTTTGACTGATTGAGAACTTGAAAGAAGGGCATGCATCGCTCGATTGATCTTGAGATGAAGCGATTTAAGGATGCCACTTTTCTAGTCTGACGCTGAACTTCTTTAATTATTTTTGGAGCCGTCATCTCCTGAATAGCCTAGATTTTCTCTGGATTTGCTTCAATCCCATGTCTCAACATCATGAATCCCAAGAACTTCTCCGAGGTCACACTGAAGGCGCACTTGATCGGATTCAGCTTCATCTTATACTTCTTAAGTATGCTGAAGGTCTCTTTGAGGTCGGCAATGTGATTTATTGAAGCTCGACTCTTGCTGAGCATGTCATCCACATACACCTCTATATTGTGGCCGATCTGCTCCTTGAAGATTTTGTTAATCAGGTGTTGGTATGTTGCTCCTGCATGCTTGAGTCTGAAAGGCATAACCCTATAACAATAAAGACCACGATCAGTAACAAAAGCAATTTTTTTCTCATCCTCTGGCACCATCTGGATTTAGTTATAGTAGAAAAAGGCATCAATGAAGGTGAGGAGCTCGTGGCCCGAGGTTGCATCCACCAGCTGATCAATTCTGGGTAGGGGATAACTATCTTTTGGGTAGACTTTGTTCAACTTTTTGAAGTCTATACACATCCTCCACTTATCGTTCACCTTTTTGATGAGCACCATGTTCGAGATCCAATTTGGATAGTTAACTTTTTGGATGAATTTGACCTTGAGGAGCTTGTCGACTTCTTCTGCAATTGCTTTCTGCCTCTCCAGAGCATGGCTACCCATCTTCTCTTTTATTGATCGATACATGGGATCAGCAGCTGGACGATGTTCCATGACCTCGGCATCAATTCCTGATATATTTGTTGGGACTTAGGCGAAGACGTCCGCACTCCTCCATAGGAAGGTAATGAGTTGCTCTCGAACCTCATCTCCTAAGTTGGAGCTGATCTACATAGTGTGCTCTATGTTCCCATCATCTAAGGGTACGGCTACAAGGTCTTCCATAGGCTCACCCCGCTACTCCATAAGGTTGTCATGGACATCCAGTCCATCAACAGGGCAAAGATCAAGCTAGATGTTTTTCTATAGGGCTATGGTGTAATAGTGCCATGCCAAGGCCTGGTCTCCCCTAATTTCTCCAATTTCGTAGCTCGTTAAGAACTTCACCTTTAAATAATAAGTTGAGACTATAACTCAGAGTGCATTCAAATCAGATCAGCCAAGAATAGCATTGTAGGTAGATGGAGCTTTTACAGCTAAAAAATTGATCTATGCTCTAGCCAGCTTCGAGCATCGCAATGTAGCCACAATCAGAGTTATTATGCCCTCAACTGGCATGACATCGCCAATGAAGCCTACCAACTGAGAGTTCATAGGTACTAAGTGATTATTAGATAAAGATATTTTTTAGAAAGCATCATAAAATAAAACATCAGCAGGACTTTTATTATCTACCAAAATATGGTGCACTTCATAGTTAGCAATGTTTAAAGAGATTACAACCGCATCATCGTGTGGGAACTGAACTCCTTGGGCATCCTTATTGGTGAAAATGATGGGCTCCTCAGTTCTTTGCCTCTTCTCGGGCTTTGTTGATCCGCTAGCCTCCCCTCGTCGAAGTTTTCTAGAGATGGTGTTGATGATGCTGAGGGATGGCCGATCTACCTACTGCTCCTTCCTTCTTGGTGGTTCTAGTGGTGGTGGCACCCCGAGCCAATCTTCCCATCCTTCAAGCCAACGTCGTAGGAATCGACTGAGCCTACCTCACTTGATGAGCTCCTTAATCTCGTCTTGGAGCTGGATTCATTATTCAGTATCGTGATCATGATCATGATGGTAGAGGTAGAACTTCTTGGGATTACATCTGCTAGGATGAGTGCTCATCCTTTCCAACCTCAGTAGCTACCCCTTGATCTCTATCAGTACTTGAGTTTTTGAAGGATCGAGGAGGGCATGGTTATGGAACCTTTAGAGGGGGGATCCCCATCGCACCCTTCTATCAGGGCTTCCCTGCTTCTGAGCCTAAGGAGGAGTCCAAGCTCGCTTGTGCTCAAGGAGAGTTTAGGAGCATGGCCAAGCTTCACTCAGCTTTTCTTCCTCAGTGGGTCTGCTCGGCTTGCCCATTCGTTGCTCTCCAACAGCTTCATTATCCTTGGTCTTGAAGTCCTCTTCTGCTCGGGCATACCCTTTAGCCCGAGCCAGCATGTCAGTAAAATCCTTGGGGTATTTTTTCTCTAAGAAGAATAGCAAGTCATTCTTCTGAAGGCCACCCTTTAGTACGGCCATCGAAATAGATTGGTCCACATTTCGGACGTCCAACATAGCAACATTGAATCGGATGACATAGGTCTAGATGGATTCTCCTTCTTTCTATTTGATGTTCATGAGAGAGTCGGAACCTCGGCAAGGCCGTTGGCTGCTGTGAAATGAGCCACAAACTGGTAGCTTATTTGATCAAAGGAAGAAATGGTACTTAGCTTAAGAGCCAAATACCAGTTTCTGGTTGCTTCATTCAAAGTGGATGGAAAAGCTCGGCATAGGATGGCATCTAGCATGCCGTGGAGCAACATCATTATCCGAAAGGCCTCTAGATGGTCAACCAGATCAAAGGTCCTATCATAGCTCTCAAACTATGGAAGCTTGAAGTTTGGTGGGATGGATTCTTGCATAATCTTCTGAGAGAAAGGAGGGTCGGTGAAGATATCATCACCATGGGAGGAGGGAGCATGGCAGAGTTTCTCGATCCGTCAGTTCATCGCTTGTAGTTTTTGGTCTAGGAGATCCTCTTGATCATGGATCTTCAAGATCTTCTGACTGAACTAGGGTGAAGTCCCCTAGAGGGTAGAGTCATGATCAGAGAAGGGGCTCTCAGTCCTTTACTTCCCCTTTTCGAAGGTCACCAACTGGCTATTCCAAGTCGGCAATCCCTAGTCTAGATCTTGGGGATTTGGAGTAGCTTGCTCCAACCAAATTGGTGTTGGAGGCTGCTATTGTCAGATGGCCTGCACCACTTTCATGAGGCCACAAACTTACTGGACTAGCAGATTGAACTGCTCTGCATCCACCATTGCTGTAGGTGGAGCTTGAGTTGCCGGGGATGAAATAGGGGTGGGTAGATCTGGATGGGATCTGGCCGTGAAGGTCATTGATTGTTGGGTTGAAGCTTTTCTAGGAGGCATCCTTCTCAAGAAGGAGAACTTTGGAGGAGAAGAAGAGAGATCTCTATTGAACACTCCTTTAAGAACAAGAAAACATCAAAAGATAGAGGGGCCTTTCCTTTAGCGCCAATTCTGTTGGTGCAGAGTTTCGCTAGATGCTAGAGTTCGCTAGAGCTAGAGAAGATAAGGTCGCCAGCAAGGACCTGCAAGATAAGTCCTAATTAGAGTCAGGGGTGGTGGCTCTGGTAGGACCCTCCGACGGTCAAGTTAACTCTTCTGGTGAACAAAAATGGAGTGCTCAGGATAGAAAATAGTAGAGTTATGGAAAGGAAAAGAGAGCTCTCGAGAGAAATATATCTGAAGGGTCCCTTTTATAAGCAGAGCCTGTAACAAACTAAGAGCGACAGCCATAACCATCTGGTAGTGGGCTACTCGGGGCCACATGGAGTTTGTTATGAAAAGTGATGTCCATTGTCGTGATGTGCTAGTTTGTTGGGGACCTGATAGCTGAAATTCAGATGGATAGCTGCAAGCGATGAAGGGCTCTTGGATGTTGTTGTTCTGGAGAAGTTTGGAGGTTCTCAAGATTGACCGTGCGTTGGTTTTTAGTCACTATGTTGAAGGTGTATGCCATGGTCCTTTCGGGTGGCTGGCAGAAGTTCGGACGAAAAAGAAGTTTGACTGGATCAAGTATTGATTAGTGGTTGCAATGAGCGAGCGCAACCAAAATACTCTGGCATCTCTACTGTTCCTTTGAAGTTCGGCCATTCCCAATGTTACTCAACAACGAACAATGATAAAGTACTAAAGTTCGTCTGGGGGGTAGTTTGGAAGAAGTTTGACTGCTGGAAGTTTCACTGAAGGAGAGATCCAGGAGGAGTTTGACTAGTGAGGAAGTTCTGTTGAAGTAGAAATTTGGGAGGAGTTCGACTAAGATTCTGTCAAGGGGGACTGAAGGAAGCTCGTTCGAATGGAGCCACGTAGATTGCTAGGAGTTTGGTCGAACGGAATGCGCAGGAGCCAGATACCTAGCTGGCCTACTTAGGGTAGAAGCTTTAACTGTTCAAGTTTGTTTGAAGAAAGAATCCATAACACCCTATTGAATTCAAAATTGACGTTCCCAGCCAATTGGATCATTTGACTGTAGTGTTGAAAGTTGGCCATCTTAGAATGAGTTAGAGTTCGAATACTTCTACCGGTGGAGGTTTAGTCATTATAGCTGCAATCGAACAGAACTGATCAAGAGCCGGATTCTTAGCCAAACTTCGGTAGGCATGGATTTATCCCCAATAATAAGGAAAGAGAAATGAAGTCAAAAATTTTTTACTTTCATAGGAGCTGCAGGATTAGAGCCGCAAGCTCGAGATGGCAAGGCAGGGCCGTAGGGCTGGGGCCATGGCTTGGGGATGCAGCAGTGAAAATGAAGGAGTGGGGATGGGGCGGCGGGAAGACGGTGCGGGTCAGGGCCATGGGGTCAGGCTGATGGGGCAGGGGCATGGGCTGGGGGCAGCGGCTTTGGGCCATGAAAATGAAGGAGTAGGAATGGGGCCACGGGAAGGTGGCGCAGGTCGGGGCCGCATGGTCAGGCCGGCGGGCTGGGGGTGGTGAGACAGGGGCCATGGGGTTAAGCCAGTGACATTGGGGTTGGCGGGGTCGGGGCAGATGCGAGCATGGAGGGATGCGGGCTAGGGGCTGTGCGGTTGGATCGGTGGTGTCAGGGGCGATAGAGTTAGGCAGCTGCGAGGTCGGGTTGGGGATGTCAGGGTCGACGGGGTCAGGGTGTGGTCACAGAGTTAGGCTGGAGCCGTCGGGATCGGCCAGGGCAAGGCAGCCACAAGCATGGATGAAAATGAGCATGAGGTCGAGGGATCGGACCGTTATGGGGATGGGATTGGTAGGGTCGTAGTGGCCATGGGATGCTAGATGGATGGGAAGGGGAGGGAGGAAAGGAGGAGTTGGGGGGTAAGGAGGATTTTGTTTGGATATCAGCACACTCTAATACCACTTATTAAGGATCTAGTACCAGGATATTGTGGTAGGAAGAAAGAAGAAGACAAAACAAAAAAACAACCAAGCACGTGGATTAGTCTAATGGATTATCTTCACGGGGCATGCAAAGCTTCACTATGAAAAAGAAAGAGATACAAGAGGAGATTACCCAGTCTTAACTCACGTATACGATCCTCTGAACAAAAGTTATCCTTACCAAACTCTCTCTTGGAGACCTCCTGAAATGACCATAGTCTGCCACCTAGCTGTCTACCTGAAGCCACTGCTCTTGCTACTCGTTGGCACTCTCTCTACTCTCTATCACGTTTTAGGACCTCTTTAAGCCATTGTCAAGACACACACTATTCACGAACTACTTTAGTTCTTTTAAAAGCCTCTATCTGCATTCTGGTAGGATTCCCAGCCCATTTCAAAGTCAAACAATATCTCCTGGCCATTAGATTGTGAACACGGTCCTCCGTGACTGCTGGATCATGCAAAAGCATCACAAACCCCTATAGGCCATGAAAGAGGACCCGGTCCATGCTTTCTAGCATGTGGATTGCCAAAAATCCAAACACAATCCTGTCACGAAGCCACTTGGGCCTAGGCCGTGCCTATGCATGCACCTGCCTGGGCTCGGGCTGCACTCGTGCGCTCGCTCGTGTGTGGTGCTGGGCCGCGCGCCCCACTCCAGTGATGGTATTTCTTGGGCTCCACTCTAGCAACCCCTCCAATTCTCCTTCACATGTATCTTCGCCATTTGGTCTCTAATTGGTGTGTTCTTGGGCTAGTTGGACTCCATTCATCGTCTTGGACTTCGTTGTTGGCTTAATATAGAAGAATTCAAGGCATCTTTCTCAACAATCTTCATCTCGACTTGATATTCGATCTTCATCTATCCGAGAGTTCATCTAACACCCCCATGCCCTGAGGCAATCACCTACTGATCATGGATGGAAAAACATGGGAGTCGAGCTAGGCCACTCGATCCCACCTCCATCAACTATTATGATCCTCCTGATCTAAGATCTGCTTGGCATAGCCTCCTGTGGTAATAGAAATTTTACCTTACGATGTCACATGTCGGCCTTCCGAGTCTCCTATCTCATGCCCGATCCATCTCCACCTAGAGCTCCACCTCGTACTAGGCTTCTTGACATGAGGTAGTATCCTTCATACTTTTTTTCTCTTAATATCATCCTACTGTCGTGCATGACCATCAGGATTCCTCCATTAGCTTTCCATCTAAAATCGATCGAATCCAGTCTGGTCTATGAGATTAGATTCTTCTTAAAACTAGGTAAGTATCGAACATCATCCAACTTCTTCATTGTTCCATCATGAGGCTTCATGTTGACCATCCCTATTCCTAAAGGATGTGGGGCACGTAAAGGGTCCGTAGTCAGGGGCCCTCCCCCATCCTCATTGGTGTAGAGATAAATTAAATCAAATTCAATTTACCTGAATTGGCTTGGTAATCCTTTACCCTGTAGATGATCCTGATTGCAGCGGAAGGGTTCTGGATCTTACCACGCAAGGCCTGGCCTCTACCGCGTATCCACTCGGGTGGATCTGGAGAACTCTTCTTCATCTATCACACCTCCAAATCAGATCTGGATCTTGATCTGCGAATTTCTCAAACTCTGAAGTTGGCAGTCGTCTTTTGCCAGCAGCGGCAGTCTTGCTTTTTTGATCGCCTTTCCTTGACTGAATCGCACAAACTAAATCCAAAACCCTTTTTGGACGTGGAGAGCAGGGGAGAATAGACCCTATGGCATTTGGAGAGGAGGGGAGGCAGCCTTTGGGGTTTGTGGGAAAATCTCATTTCAATAGACTTTTGCACTTGGAATTAGGGTTGGGCGCAGAGGTCTTATTATAGACTAAGCGTGATCCAACTCCTCTCCTTTCAACAATCACACCCCTTTTGTGAAGATCAGATCTAAATCTGATTGGAATGAAAAAGAGACCCCTAGATTCCTCCTTTACGAGGGCGCCCCTAAAGACCAGTTCAAAACTGGATTCTTAGTAGAAAACTCTAATTGGAACCTAAAGGGAGGTGGGATGTCTCTTGTCCAAAAGGACTCCTAGGCGCCTCCACTGGGCTCACGGCCACCTTGGCAGATGCGCCCTTCTCCTTTGCCAGGTTCTTGGCAGGGCGGACAAGGCCCCCACCAGGCTTCCAATAGGTGCATGACATGTTGGTCAAAAGTCAAAGGGGTGAATGGTCAATGTTTGACCAGTCAAGGTGGACTTTGACCATAGTCAAGAACAAAGAAATGGCAGGTGACCCAAAATGCAGGTAATGTTTACAAATAAGACAACCTATTTCTGACTTGGAAACCTCCCGTCAAGCCATATGAAGGCCTCTGTTAAGCGCACAAACTTCCTTTGGCTCAGTCAGGACAACTTATTTATGATATTAAAAGAAGGATCGTTTAGGTTCAATCAGTGCTAGCACGATTCCTTGTGAACTAAATTGAATCTCATTTCAGGATCAATTTTAAACTAGGTCAGTTCAACTTTGATGATCACCAGATCTCAAACCCTTGTTTGTGTGACCCAGTTAGTTCAGTTCTTGTATGGTTAATTGGATTAGTCATGATCTCATCATAGACATCATCGAAACTCCTTTCGATGGATCAGACTCTTCTGATTCGACAGCTTTTAGAATGATCGATCATCTAATCATTCTAATTGCTCCCAAAATCCACCAGTGACACCTAGCAGTATATCGGTGGCAACCCTAGAGCTGAATGCGAACCTCTTGGGTGCAGCTACCTGTGTGATTTCAGTTATTCTTCTTTGAGCCCGATCCAGATTAGGGTTAATGAACTTCGCAACCTAGTCTCTGGATATGATGTAATCATTTCGATTCGAGTCCTAATGTGAAAATCAAATAGAAACTCTTTCTATATTTTCACATCTACCATGCCATGGATTTCTGGACTTGATTTTCTCTATGATCATCATAGGGCTACTCCTCTACCACCGAGGTGTAGATAGATCCCATCTTTGATGCAATCCAGTTTCCTACAATGAACATGTCACAGCCAAACATACACCTCAGGGTTCCTATGGCTAGGAGACCGTGTAATGGTTAGTCAAACTATAACACCCTCAAGGTGAAATTGCCGATGCATCTCAGGTCAAAGAACCAGACACATACTGCCAGCATCGAGTCACGTTATCTGATGAGAAGTAGACTCCCTAATGACTTACTCGGAGGTGTTTCACGCTCAGTGCCCTCGTTCTCTAACGAGAGTACCTGTACTCTCGCTCGGTGTCTCACACCGTAGACCAAGACTTCATCTACTAAAGAGCAGAGTCGATCGTACACCAACCTTCCGGATCAATCACCTCCTCGCTGATTGAACCTATAGGTCGGGAAAAGCCCCCTTTTTATCTGTTTATGATTAATATGAGTTTAAATTATCTTAAATTTTGTCAAACTCTTGCAAAATAGGAATTATCATTACCAATTACCTCAAGGATGTATCACAGACAGCTTAAAATTACACATGTGTGATAGGAATAACCCAATTTCTTAATTATAGGTCAAAATTACAATTTTGCCCCTAGAAGTGTATTACACAGTGTCAGCCATTCTGGCTTCTAGGGGCACATATATATAACAATCTCCACTTGTCTAAAGCCAATTGGCATACAAGTCTAAGTCCCATCTTCTCACCGGTGGCTTCGATCTTCTGCTGGCCCAACGCTGCTTTTAAAGTGGGTCTGCCACATTATCTCGAGTTTGACATCTGCTTGACCTCAACAGTAACCTTTCTCAAAGGTAATCGCGGATGATGATATCATCGTCGTTGCTTGAACTCTTCAGATAATACAAGTCTGCCAGATGTCGATTCCTCGCTCATCTAATATCGGACATGAAGTCCGAGTCTGTGTATCCCTGAACTTGGAGTTCTTCCATTACCAAAAACCAAACATCAATAATCCTTAAGTTCTTCCTAGTACTTAACGGATATCATTTCACAAGAAGTCCAGTGTTTCTTCACCTGGATTGGACTGATTAATCTTGCTTGTGACACTCACGCATGGGCTTATATCAGGTCGTGTACTAGCATGGCATACATTGAGGCAACTATGGCAGAAGCAATAATGGAGGAGTCTTGCTTTTAGTTGTAACGCGTTTCTATTGTATGTCTCGATGCTTCAAGCGGTGCGTGAGCTGGTAGGCAACAATCTTCTGGAATAGAGATGCAATTACCATGTCATGAAGCGGCTTTATTAATATTTCCCTACTTATGTAGTTTCTCAATAGCTTAATACTCTCGTCTTAATGGTTACTCTCTATGTACATTGTCTGTGAAAAGTCCTAGGTCCTGATTCGTCACCTCTATAGACATTTCAATATCCCTAGATAACAGCATGCTTCACTGTACTAAGAATCTTTCTATCTAGAGAGAACTATCATGCAGATAATCAAGGACACACCAACAAGTTCTATCTTAAGATACTGACAATCTGAACTATAGCAGTGGGTATAATCATCCATATCACTCAGATAAGGAGGATACGTTCATCCACGCCCACTACAAATACGAGGAAGACAACACGCGTCACCACTGACCCTTTTGAAAACACATTGGTCTCTTCGTTTTTGATGAACTCCACACTTTTTGATCACTAATCATTGTGACGACGTGTTGTTCCAGCTCCGAGATGCTTGCTTAAGTATCATAATGGACCCTTGCAGCTTGCAACCTTGTGACCAGTACACTGAGTGTGAACTAGCGGCTGTTACCATATAGATTCTTCCTCAAGATATCCATGTTTAGGAATGCCATTTAACGTCTCATTTATGCCATATTTCAATAATCGAAATAGGCTGCAACACAAGCAATGGCGCTATGGGATTTTAGCATAGTATGGTGAAAAGGTATCCTGATTGTCAATGCCTCTTTCACGTCTTGACATTAACCTTTTTAGCACCAGTCTCTAGCCTTGAATGTCTCCACTTCCCATCTGCACCAATCTTCTCTTGAAGATTTCCATTTACACCAATAGGTACATATACCTTCTCTGGTGGATCTACCAGGTCCAGAACTTGGTTTGAGTGCTCGAAGTCGATCTTCCTGACTTTCATTGCCTCAAGCCATTTCTCGGAGTCCGATATCCTGATAATCGCCTCATTGTAGGTTTTGGGATCATCACCATGAGCACCATATACCTATGCAGGAACATTTCCTCTACATCCGTCTGAAATAATACCTAAGTATCTTCAAGGGGACGGGAAACTCTTTCCGATCACGATGGTGGAAGAGGTAGTATGTTCTTATTGCTCTTACCTGATTTGTTCTTTCACTTTGGGTCCTTAGCTCTTTCTGCTTGTGAGACTTTCTCATCAGACTTAATCTGCTTTCTGATGCCACTATCTTGAATAAATATTTTTTCAAGAATATGGCATGTTCAGACTCACAATCCATTGTGGTCTTCTGGAATGTAGAAATAGTATCTAATGACTCTTTAGGATATCTATGAATCGATCTCTAAAGACCTAAATTCTAACTTGTCGCTTGTTTGTCTTTTGACATAAGCCGGACAACCCAAATTCTGAGATGACTCAGACTTGGTTTCTTACCGTGCCATATCTCATACGTCTGTGGTAGGACGGTTTTAAGAGGGAACCTATTCAGTAATAAATTGAAGTTAAAATGAATGTCCCCAAAGAAAATCTGGGAGGTCCTGTGAAGCTCATCATGGATCGAACGCATATCCAATAGAAGTCCGATATCTCTCCGTTCTGAACCCGTTGAGTTTGAGGGTGTTTTGTGGAGTCCATTGAGAGACTAATGCCATTTTCCTTAAGATAGTCCTAGGAATTCCCGGCTAAGGTATTCACCTCCTCGATCTGATCGAAGAACCTTAATGGGTTTTTCAGTTTGTTTTTCTACTTCATGTCTGAATTCTTTTGATACTTTTCAAAGGCTTCAGACTTGTGTCTCATAAGATACACATACCATACCTAGACAGATCAGCGGTAAAGGTAATGAAGTAGACAAAATTGCCTCTAGCCGGCACATCGAATGGGCGCACACCATCAGTATGTACTAGGGCAAGGAGATCTGTGGCCCTTCCCCCATGTCAATAAAGGGAGTTTAGTCATTTTTTGCCTTGAAGACAAGATTCATAAGTTGGATATGAACTTCAAAAGTCAATGGACTCAATAGCCCATTTTTCCATTTGTTAAATTCCTATCTTCTGCTATATGACTAAATCTCAGTGCCATAGATATCTGTCGTTTTGGACTATCCCTTAGGTCGATTTGGCATTCACGTTTTGCTCGAATAATGACATACCTCCAGAGGGACCTTCTTCTTTGTTCTTCAGGTTGGCAGGTAAGTAGGGCAGTTCCGCTTCCAATGGCCGTCGCTATTGCAATGGAAATACTTTCCTTTGCCATCGACTCTTTTCGGTTCTGCCTTCTTCTTCTTTATCCTTCTTACCTTTTTGCTTTTTCACAGACTTCTTTTTCTTTCCAAAGACTTTCTTTTGGAAGAAGTCCGTTCCATAGCAAGAACTGAGCCTTTAGAACCTTTCATAAGAATTATCAGCAGTACCAGCATATTCATTAATCGCCAAAGAATTTTGAGTTTATGCATGTGGTTAATTCATGATGAATTGCCATATGCAATCACAAAGGATGCAGAATATATCTTGTTCTAAATCCAGTCCAACTTCACACCGAGCTTCTCAAGCTTTCCATGTCCTTGATCATATCAAGTGATCTTGGTGACTGCCCCATATGCATCTTACCTTAAAAAGTCTTTTGTTGACTTGATATTTGCTGCGCGACCTCTGTTCACCAAACATCTCCTCAGGTGAGCCAACATTTGGGAGCAGTCCGATATCTTCATGTTGGGCTGGAGCTCATCAGACATCGAGCCCAACATGTATATCTGGCCTTATTTCTTCGTCATCCATTTTTTCCAGAGACGCTCTCTTTTCAGTGGATGGACGAGCTGGTAAGTGGGAGGGTCCTGTCCAAAACATGTGTTAACTTCTCTGAACCCAAAAAATTTTGTAGTTCCTGAGCCAATCTTTATAATTAGGTCTCAGTCTATGTGTGTCAGGATACGTGCAGTTGGACGCAGACATTTTCTGTAGAGAGTCAAAGATTCTAGTTAGATACTGTAATTTTGACTTGACAATTTATTTAGATTTTATTTTTAAAAAATTAGCTCCACTATTTTCTGTGATCCCTACACTCCTCTGAGAGATGCAAAAATCTCCCGATTATGATTTCTAGTGGGTGGTGCGGTCTCACCAACTACTCATCACCTCACCTAAAGTTATTTGTGATGGGTTAGCCAATGAGTGAACAACTCTTGTTCAATGATTCTCTAATCATGGTGCACCCAAATTGGTCTCTAATTCATGAATCTCACCTATCGGAATATTGATCCACTCCTTAGTTAAGTCAGACCCATCATTTGATAGACTAGGTTCCTAATTGGTCTCTCACCGTTTCGGAATATTGAGCCCAACTCATCCTCAGCCCATAGCATCCAATGCCTAATAGACTGGTTGCTTCCCGGTGCAACTGAGCGATGTATCCAGCGAGAACAAATCAACCCCGGAAGGACCCCATCTTACAATGGTGGAAGACCGACTTAATTTTTCTTAGGGAGAATTGATTCAGGTCTCATTAAACTAGACTTGCTTAGTCATAAAATTATGACTAACCTAGTGGCATGGGTTAGCTCGATTATTGACCACCTCAATCAGACTGTGTAACAGATATGGCCAGGTAAGTGAGATCGGTGGAAGGAATATGCTTAACTGTAAGAAGCATTCAGGTCGAGTAGCTTCCAATTAAAACCAGTCGGTCGTTGTGCCAAACTTACCTTAGATACAAATTGTTGATCAGAACCAATTGGGTTAGCCTAAATCCAGACTCTAACCTCTAGCCTAATTAGGTCTTGCTTGATCGTGACTCGATCTTGACCAGACTTAATCCTATTAGGCTGGTCAATTTAAGCATTGTTGATCCCATCTAACCAACTCTTGATTGATTTGATCAACCGCTTAGACCTAATTGAGCTACCTCAAGCCCAACCAGTATTATGAATATGTCTTAGATCTGAAATTCTCAATTTTAGACCTAATTAATATTCCATAAACTTAATTTTTAATTAAGTTGGGTTCAAAATAAATATTGCACAATAAATCCTAGGATTTAGGATCTAGGATTTTCAGAAAGTAAGTTTGGTTCTGATTAAGGCGAACACGCAGCACCCCTACACGTCATAAGAACAACCCATTGAATGGAAGAGAGGCCTTTAAACCTTCTTCTTCTTATGACGGACGGCCAAGAGGAACGCCTTAATCAGAAATGTAATCTACAAAACAGTTAAGATCTATATCATATATCTCATATACAATTTAGATCTAATCAAGGCATATTTTGCATACATCTCATGTTATCAATCATGCATTTTTTAGATCTTAAATTATCTCATAATAATCTAAAAATTAGATTTAAATTGATCTATCAAAATAATCTAATCTAGAAATTATTAGAACTATTCTACAAACTAGTCTAGCATGCATCATCATATCTCATATGATATTAAAATTAAATAATTTTTATTTTCTTTTAGATGTTATTATAATAATTATAATATAAAAAATAAATAAAAGATCTAAAATATGATTTAATCATATTAAATCAAAACATGCAAAACTATTCTATAGAACTATTCTATTTAGAACTAGTCATGCATATCTATTTCTTAGATCCAAATCATTTAATTTTAATTTTTTGATTTCAGATCTGATCACATTCATGTGACATCTAAATAATTATTTTTATAATTAAAATAAATTTAAATATAGATCTAAACAATTTTAGAACCTGGTCTGATACAGTTGAAAAAATCCTGATTTCCCGGTCCAGGTTCGTCTAGATCTGTTAGATCAAGAGATATATTTCAAAAATTTTCTTATGCTTAATCGATCTTGAATATATTTAGATCTAATTCTTATTATTTTATAATAAAATAAATAAGATAAATTAAATAAATTTAATTTACCTAATGTGGGTAATCCTATTACCCTGTGATGATCCTGATGCAGCGGAAGGTTCTGGATCTAGCCACGCAAGGCCTGGCCTCTACCGTATCCACTAGGTTGGATCTGAGATCCTCTTCTTCTCTATCACACTCCAAAAATCAGATCTGGATCTATTGGAGATCTTCAAAATATCTTTTGAAGATCTGCAGTGTCCTTTTGCAAGCGCAGCCTTCTAGCTTTTGTCGCCTTTCCTTTGTGGTATGCACCAACTATCCAAAACCCTTTGGATAGTAGAGAGAAGGAGAGGGACTATGGCATGGAGAAGGAGGGGAGAGGAGCTTGGGGCGTGGGAAATTCATTCATAAGATTTCACTTAATTAGGTTGGGCGCAGGGTCTTATTTATAGACTAGCGTGATCCAACTCCTCTTCTTTCAACCAATCACACCTTTGTGAATCAATCAAATCTGATTGGTGAATAAAAGACCCTGGATTCTCCTTAGAGGGTGCCTAAGACAGTCAAACTGGGTTCTTAGAGAATCTAATTGAAATCCAAAGGGAGGTGGAGTCCCTTGTCCAACAAGGACTCCTGGGCCTCCACTGGGCACGCCATGGCGTGCGCCCTTCTCCTTGCCAGTTCTTGGCAGGGGGACAAGCCCCACCAGCTCTCCAATAGGTGCATGACATGTGCAAAGTCAAAGTGAATGGTCAACTTTGACCAGTCAAAGGTACACTTTTGACCAAAGTCAAAGAACAGAAATGGCAGGTGACCAAAAATGGCAGGTATGTCTTAACAAATAAGACAACCTTTACTTGACAACTCCAGTCAGACCATATGAAGGCCTCTGAATGAGCACAAACTCCTTTGGCTCAGTCAGGACAACTATTTATGATAGTAAAAGAAGAGTTAGGTTCAATCGAGTGCTACACGATTTTCTTGAACCTAATTGAATCTCATTCAATCAATTGAACTAGAGTCAGTTCAATTGATGATCACCAGATTCAAACCCTTGTTTGTGTGACCCAGTTAGGTTCAGTTTGTATGGTAATGGGATATGTCATGATCTCTATCATGACATCATCAAACTCCTTTCGATGGATCAGAATCTTCTGATTCGAACAGCTAGAATGATCGATCATCTAAATCATTCTAATTGCTTCCAAAATCCACCAGTGACACTAGCAGTATATGGTGGCAACCCATCAGAGCTAAATGCGAACCTCTTGGTGCAGCTACCTGTGTGTTAGTTCTTCTATCTTGAGCTCCGATCAGATTAGGGTTAAGGTGAACTCGTCAAACCCTAGTCTCTGTCATATGATTAATCATTCGATTAGAGTCATGTGAAAATCTAAATAAAACTCTTTCTATTATTTCACTCTACATGGCCATGGATTCTGGACTTGATTCTCATGATCATCATTGGGCTCTCCTCTACCACCGAGGTAGATAGATTCCATCTTGATGCAATCCATTCTACAATGAACATGTCAAGCCAACATACACCTCAGGGTTCCTATTGCTAGGAGACGAGTAATGGTGTAGTCAAACTATAACACCCTCAAGGTGATGCCGATGCTCTCAGGTCAAAGAACCAGACACACCACTGCAGCATCGAGTCAGTTATTGAGAGAAGGTAGACTCCTAATGACTACTCGAGGTGGTCACGCTCAGTGCCCTCGTTCTCTAACGAGTCCTGTACTCTCGCTCCGATGTCTCCACACCTAGACTCAAGACTCATCTACTAAAGAGAAGCGATATCGACACCAACCTTTCGGATCAATCACCATCCTCAGTGATGATCTATGGTCGGAGCTTTTATGAGTTAATAATGATTATTCATGTCTTAAATTTTCAACTCTTGAAAATATGAATTATCATTACCATTAACTCAAAGGATGTATCACAGACACTAAATACACATGTGTGATAGAGAATAACCCATTTCATTAATTATAGTCAAAATTACAATTTTGCCCTTAGAAGTGTATTACAAGTGTCAGCCAATTCTGGCTTCTAGGCACATATATCTAAACAGTCAGGCTCGTGCCTCCATCTCATCTAAAGTGAATGAGGCCTTCAACATTGCTCACGTTAGGACTAGGTTCTCCTCCTGTTCCTAACGGGCTATGGGGGCATGTAGGGCCATTGTTAGGGCCTCTCCCCCCATCTCATCTAAAGTGAACGAGACCTTCAATATTGCTTGCATTAGGATGAGGTTCTCCTTCTGTTCCTAACGGGTTGTGGGGGCATGTAAGGGCCGTTGTTAGAGCCTTTCCCCCCATCTCGTCTAAAGTGAACGAGGCTTTTGACTTTGCTCGCGTTAGGACGAGATTCTCCTCCTATTCCTAAAGGACTGTGGGGGCACGTAAGGGCCGTAGTCAGGGCCTCTCCCCCCATCTGTTGGTGCAGAAATTGGTTGATGCCAGATTGAGCTGGAGTGGAGGAGGATGAGGCCGTCGTCGATGACCTACAAAACAACATCCCATCTGGAGCCGATGGGGGTGGCTCTGGTAGGACCCTCCAATGCTCAAGTTAGCTCTAGCCAACAGAAATGGAGTGCTCAGTGTAGAGTTTGGCAGAGTTTTGAGGAGAGAAGGATTTTTTTTTTAGAACCTGGTCTAAGCATATCTGGAGGGTCCTTTTTATAGGTGGAGCTTGTTGTAATTGCCTTGATTGATGATTGTCGTGACTATCCTGATCAATGCAGATTGTTATTAACTTGATAAATATCGATCGTTATTAACTTGATAAATGCCGATCATTATTGTCGTGTAACCATTTAGTAGTGGGATCATCTACAGAAATCCATCAACAGTCTGTAAGAAGTTTGGCTTTCATAGAAGTTCGGCCACTGAGGAGTTTGGCTGCTGGAGGAGTTCGCAAGGAGTCCGGCTTCCATAGAAGCCCGACCGCTGGAGGAGTCCGCAAGGAGTCCGACATCCGTAGAAGTTCGACCGCTGGAGGAGTCCGCAAGGAGCTCGGCTTCCGTAGAAGTCCGACCGCTAGAGAGTCCGCAAGGAGTCTAGTTCCGTAGAACGCCGACCGTCTGGAGGAGTCCGCAAGGAGCTCAGCTTCCGTAGAAGCCCGACCGCTGGAGGAGTCCGCAAGGAGCTCAGCTTCCGTAGAAGCCCGACCGCTTGAGGAGTCTGTAAAGAGCTCGACCGCTAAGGTGCTTGGCTAAGGCTCGTTCGCTGAAGCTTTTCTGTGACTACCGGTTCATTATCGACTGAGCATCTGATTGGACTTCGATGGGAGCAGGGTTTATCCCCAACAATATATATATATATATTACTAATATATATAATGTATGTTGTATATATGTTTGCATGGTCGCCACACCCGTGAACTTTGATTCTGAATGGTTGCTACGCTCATTGTGTCCACCCATTTATATCATTATATCATTATACTATACTATTATAAATATGTA
>QRFJ01002825.1:0-100292 GCA_006176705.1 Cocos nucifera | reverse complement strand
TCCACTGCCCTTAATCTCATAGCTCGATCCATCTTAGCAAGAACACAGTGTCCTCACTGGTCTCCAGAGAGTCAAATATCTCCTTTCTATAGAATCCATAATCCATTAGGAGGAAAAAGTAGATACCTCA
The DNA here is from genome assembly GCA_006176705.1 of Cocos nucifera. Taxonomy (NCBI): domain Eukaryota; kingdom Viridiplantae; phylum Streptophyta; class Magnoliopsida; order Arecales; family Arecaceae; genus Cocos; species Cocos nucifera. The sequence goes on along the minus strand of QRFJ01002825.1, from coordinate 100,162 downwards.
TCAGTAATCAGAAGGACATCATCACTGCTTGCTGTATCACTACTGGCCACCACCATAGTAGCTCTCGTTTGATCCTTGGGTTATGGGCAATCCTTGACTCGATGCCTCAACTCATTGCACCAGTAGCATCTAATCTTGCTTTGGTCCCTCATCATGGACTTGGATCATCCTCCTCACGATCCTCTGTTGCTCTATCTATAACCTCCTGCTCCTTCAAAAACCACCAAAGCTGAGCTACCGCCATCTGAGCTCGAAGCTGGGTTCATCCTTTTGAGAACCTCATTCTAGAGTATCGCTGCAGTAACCTCATCCATCTTTATGGTGCTCTTTTTTACTAGAAGAGCAGTCACCAAGGACTCCTACAAAGGGAGAAGCAATGCTAGCAAGACCAATGCCCTAGTCTTCTCCCCAATGTTTTTGCCAATGTTGAGGAGGTCAGTGAGAATCTTCTGAAAGTTGGATAAATGCTCCTGCACGCTCTGACGTTCGTTCCATTAGATATATGTGCCTTAGAAGCCAAAATTGGCTGACACTTGTAATACATTTCTAGGGGCAAAATTTTAATTTTAACTATTATTAACAAAATGAATTATTTTCTATCACATATGTGTATTTGGTGTCTGTGATACATCCTTTGAGTTAATGATAATGATAATTCATATTTCCAAGAGTTGAAAATTTAAGACATGAATAATCATTATTAACTCTTAAAATGCTCCCGACCATAGGATCATCATGAGGATGGTGATTGATCCGAAAGATTGGTGTGCAATCGCTTCTCTTTAGTAGATGAGTCTTGAGTCTATGGTGTGGAGACACCAGAGCGAGAGTACAGGCACTCGTTAAAGAACGAGGGCACTGAGCGTGACCACCTCGAGTAGTCATTAGGAAGTCTACCTTCTCATCAATGACTGACTCGATGCTGCAGTGGTGTGTGTGGTTCTTTGACCTAAGGTGATTCGACCGCTCACCTTGAGGGTGTTATAGTTTGACTATACCGCAACTCGATCTCCTAGCCATACGGAACCCTGAGGTGTATGTTGGCTATGACATGTTCATTGTAGGAATTGAATTGCATCAAGATGAAATCTATCTACCTCGGTGGTAGAGGAGCAGCCCTATGATGACCTTGAGAATCAAGTCCAGAAGCCCATGGCCATGACAGAGTGAAATAATAGAAAGAGTTTTTATTTAGATTTTCACATCGGACTTGAATCGAATGATTAAATCATATGATAGAGACTAGGGTTTGACGAGTTCACCTAAACCCTAATCTGATCGGAGCTCAAGATAGAAGAACTTAATCACACAGGTAGCTGCACCAAGAGGTTCGCATTTAGCTCTGATGGGTTGCCACCATATACTGCTACGTGTCACTGGTGGATTTTGGAAGCAATTAGAATGATTTAGATGATCGATCATTCTAGCTGTTCGAATCAGAAGAGTTCTGATCCATCGAAAGGAGTTTGGATGATGTCGATGATAGAGATCATGACATATCCCATTACCATACAAAACTGAACCTAACTAGGTCACACAAACAAGAGTTTGAATCTGGTGATCATCAATTGAACTGATCCAGTTCAATTGATTTGAATGAGATTTAATTAGGTTCAAGAAAATCATGTTAGCACTCGATTGAACCTAACATTCTTCTTTTACTATCATAAATAGTTGTCCTGACTGAGCCAAAGGAGTTTGTGCTCATTCAGAGGCCTTCACCTAGTCTGACTGGAGCCTGTTCAGATCAAAAAAGGATTGTCTTATTTTGTAAGACAATACCTGCCATTTTTGGTCACCTGCCATTTCTCGTCCTTTGACTTTGGTCAAAAGTTGACCTTTGACTGGTCAAATGTTGACCATTGACACTTTGATTTCTGTCCACGTGTCACACACCTATTGGAGAGCTGGTGGGAACTTGTTCCCCTACCAGAACTTGGCAAGGAGGAGGGCGCATGCCACCCTTGGCGTGTGCCCAAGCTGGAGGCACCCCGGAGTCTTTGTTGGATAGGGACTCCATCTCCTTTTTGGATTTCGATTAGACTTCTCCTAAGAACCAAGTTTGACTGATCTTAGGCACCATCTAAGGAGAAATCCAAGGGACTCTATTCCCACCAATCAGATTTGGATTTGATTTCACAAAGGATTGTGATTGGTTGAGAAGAAGAGGAGTTGGATCACGCATAGTCTATAAATAAGACCCTACGCCCAACTCAAGGATTATTAGAAATCAATTAAAAATCCCATGCCCCAAGTCTACCTCTCCTCTCCTCCTACTTGCCAAGTCCACCTTCCCCTCTCCTCTCCATGCCCAAAGGAGTTTGGGATCCAAGTTGGTGCAATCCAGACGAGAGAAAGGCGACAAAAAGCTAGAAGGCTGCGCTATTGAAAAGGACAACTGCAGATCTTCGAAAGATATTTTGAAGATCCTCCAAATTAGATCCAGATCTAATTTTTGGAGACATGATAGAGAAGAAGAGGATCTCTAGATCCAACCTAAGTGGATACTGGTAGAGGCCAGGCACTTGCGTGGCTAGATCCAGAACCTTCCGCTGCTTACAGGATCATCAACGGGTAATAGGATTACCCTACATTAAGGTAAATTAAATTAAATTTAATTTATCTAGATTTTTTTTTTAATTTTTAAAATAATAAAGATCAAATTTAAAATATCCTAAATCTAATCTAGATTAAAGATAAAAATTTTTGAAATATATCTCTTGATCCGATTAGATCTGAACGAACTTGGTCCGAAAAATCAGGATTTTTTTCAACTAGTATCAGAGCCAAGGTTCTAAAGTATTTAGATCTAATTTTAAATTTATTTTAATTATAAAATAAGTAATTTTAGATGTTACATGAGATGTGATCAGATCTGAAATCAAAAAAAATTAAAATTAAATGATTTGGATCTAAGATTAGAAAATATGCATGACTAGTTCTAAAATAGAATAGTTCTATAGAGTAGTCTTGCATGTTTAAAATTTAATTAGATTAAATCATATTTTAGATCTATTTATTTTTTTTTAATATTATAATTATTATAATAACATCTAAAAAATAGTAAATAAAAATTATTTAATTTTAAACATCATATGAGATATGATTGATGCATGTCTAGACTAGTTGTAGAATAGTTCTAAATAGTTGTCTAGATTATAGTTTATTTTGATAAGATCAATTTAAATCTAATTTTTTAGATTATTATGAGATAATTTAAATCTAAAAATATGCATGATTCGACACATGAGATGTATGCAAAATATGCCATGATTAGATCTAATCTATATATGCGATATATGATATAGATCTAAAACTGTTTTGTAGCATTACATATTCTTGATTAAGGCGCTCCTCTTAGCCGTCCGATCATAAGAATGAAGAAAGGTTTAAAGGCCCTCTCCTCCCATCTAATGGTGTGTTCTTATAACATGTAGGGGTGCTGCACATTCGTTCTTAATTAGAAATTCAAAACTTACTTTCTGTAAAACCCTAGATCCTAAAATCCTAGGATTTATTGTGCATATTTTGTTTATGAACCCTACTTAATTAAAAATTAAGATTATGGAATATTAATTAGGTCTAAAATTGAGAATTTCAGATCTAAGACATATTCATAATACTGGTTTGGGCTTAGGTAGCTCAATTAGGTCTAAGCGGTTGATCAAACTAAATCAAGAGTTGGTTAGATGGGATCAACAATGCTTAAATTGACCAGCCTAATAGGATTAAGTTTTGGTCAAGATCGAGTCACGATCAAGCAAGACCTAATTAGGCTTAGAGGTTAGAGTCTGGATTATAGGCTAACCCAATTGGTTCTAGCTCAATAATTTAGTATCTAAGGTAAGTTTGGCACATACGACCGACTGATTTTTAATTGGAAGCTACTCGACCTGAATGCATTCTTAAACAAGTTAATGGCATATCCCTTCCACCGGTCTCACTTACCTGGCCATATCTGTTAACCCAGTTCTGATTTGAGGTGGTCAATAATCTGAGCTAACCCATGCCACTAGGTTAGTCATAATTATTATGACTATGACAAGTCTAGTTTAATGAGACCTGAATCAATTCTCCCTAAGAAAAAATTATGTCTGAGGTCTTCCACCATTGTAGATGTGTGGGTCCTTCTCGGGGTTGATTGTTCTTGGCTGGATACAATCGCTTAGTTGCATCGAGAGGATGCAACCATGTCTATTAGGCATTGGATGCTATGGGCTGGAGGATGAGTTGGGCTCAATATTCTGGATACGGTGAGAGACTCAATTAGGAATCCAGTCTGTACAAATGATGGGTCTGACTTAACTAAGGAGTGGATCAATATTTCAGATATGGTGAGATTCATGAATTAGAGACCAAATTTGGGTGCACCATGATTAGAGAATCATTGAACAAGAGTTGTTCACTCATTGGCTAACCCATCACTAATAACTATTAGGTGAGGTGATGAGTTAGTTGGTGAGACCGCACCATCCACTAGAAATCATTAATCATGGAGATTTTTGCATCTCTACAGAGGAAGTGTAGGGATTCGAGAAAATAGTGGGAGCTAATTTATTTAAAAATAAAATTTCTAAATAAATTGATCAAGTCATAATTACAGTATCTAACTAGAATCTTTGACTCTCTACAGAAAAATGTCTGCATCCAACATATTGGTACGTATCCTGGACACACATAGACTGACCAGACCTAATTATAAAGATTGGCTCAGGAATTACAAAATCATTTTGGGTTCCGAGAAGTTAACACATGTATTGGACTAGGACCCTCCCACATTACCAGTCCGTCCATCCACTGAATAGAGAGCGTCTCTGAAAAAATGGATAGACGAAGATAATAAGGCCAGATATTACATGTTGGGCTCGATGTCTGATGAGCTCCAGCACCAACATGAAGATATCGGCACTGCTCACCAAATGTTGGCTCACTTGTAAGAGATGTTTGGTGAATAGAGTCGCGCAGCCAAGTATCAAGTCACAAAATGACTTTTTAAGGTTAAGATGCATAATGGGCAGTCAATCCAAGATCACTATCTGATGATGATCAAGGACATGGAAGAGCTTGAGAAGCTCGGTGTAAAGTTGGACTTGGATTTATAGAACGATATTATTCTGCAATCCTTGATTGATACATATGCGCAATTCATCATGAATTACCATATGCATAAACTACAAAATTCATTGGCCGAATTAATGAATATGCTGGTCACTGCTGAAATTTCTATGAAAGGTTCTAAAGGCTCAGTTCTTGCTATGGAACGGACTTCCTCCAAAAGAAAGTCTTCTGGAAAGAAAAAGAAGTCTGCGAAAAAGCAAAAGATGGAAGGAGGAAAGAAGAAGAAGGCAGAGCCAAAGATGAAAACCACTGCCAAAGAAAAATGTTTCCATTGCAATAGCGACGGCCATTGGAAGCGGAACTACCCTACTTACCTGGCCATCTTGAAGAACAAGAAGGAAGGTCCTTCTGGAGGTATGCTCGTTATTGAGTCTAACCTTATGGTTTCTTCTGCATCCAGTTGGGTGCTTGACTCTGGTTCTAGTGCTCATCTATGCACTTCCATGCAGGATCTTGAGGATAACAGGAGGCTGAGGGATGGAGACATGATCCTATGCATCAATAATGGAGCAAGAGTTGCTACAGTGGTGGTGGGAACATACTGATAGGAATGCGATGTTGTCGTTAAGACACCGTATTTATCAGTTTAATCCGACTTCTAAAAATATTAAAAATCCATAGATAGCAGTGAGTCAGGTCGAATCCATAGGAAAGGTAGTGTTTTTAGATTTGAAATCTTCGATTTTATAAAAAAAAAAGAAAAGAGAAGAGTTTTGGGATCAAAAGTGAAGTCGGAAAATAAAAAACGAAAATTAAAAGGTGAAGGAATTTAAACTCGATACTAAGATCTACTAGTTAGATCTTAGCATCTATTTGGAATAAAAAAATAATAATTAAAATATATAAATTAGATTACAATAAAAATAAAGAGAATAAAATTAAAGAACATAAAAATAAATATTGCATTAATTAAAATTTTATAATTTAAATACATAAAAAGAAGAAATTAAAACAAGCTGATCTCTAATCTTGGATCGACATTGGCAGAAAGATGGTGTAGAAGCCTAGCTCTTCTTCTCGGCACCCGTTGCTTTGAAGCAGCCTTTAACCCATAGCCTTAACTTTGTCTTATACCAAAGCTTCACCTTGATCGAAGATGTTGATTTCTGGAGGTCTGGGGTCCTTTTTATATAGCTAGGAGGGTTGGAGAGTTTGCTTCTGGGCAATGTGGGACTTAAGGACTCTTTGATCATCAAAATATAAAGAAATCTAAATAAAAATTGGACTAAAAAGAAGTCTAGATGAATTCTACTACTCTGATGAAAAATCTGGCCATAATAAGAATCCAATGGTTCCAAAAATCATCAATTAGATGATGAGTATTGGCCCAGATTCAGGTCGGATTAAATTTTGCGCCATTTCGACGCAACGGTATCTCTTTGTATGTATGTTTGCATGGTCGCACACCCGTGAACTTTGATTCTTGAATGGTGCCTACGCTCCATTGTGTCCACCCATTTATATCAATTAACTCTCCTGGGCATCTAGGCATGAAACTGTGCGCAAGTTGAAGGAACATCCTAAAATGGATAATGCCAACAATAGACACAAGCTAGAGGTTCTAATCGGTGGAGAAAGAAAGTCTCCTCTATTAATACAAGAGATTTAGTTTCAATTCCTTCCCCATCCTGTTTCTTGCCCAAGTTTTTACTTTTCCTAACTATGTATAACTATATGGGAAGAAAAACACGATGTATGCATTAAAGATTTTTAAGCAAAATTAAAGTATTATTATGATATCAACTCATTCTAATACTACTTAATGAGGATCTTAAACCAAAATATTATGGTAGAAAGAAATAAAAAAAATAAAACAAGAATATTATAAGTACGTGGATCAGTCTAAAGACTCCTCTTCATGAGTTATAAAGCTTCACCATAAAAAAGAAAAAAATACAAGAGGAGATTACCCACTCTCAACTCACGTAAATAATTCTCTCAACAAGAAGCTATCCTTATCAAACTCTCTCTTGAAGACCTCCTGAAATAATTGAAATCTGCTGTCTAGCTATCTGCTTGATGTCCATACTCTTGCTATCCACTAGCGCTCTTCTTCTACTCTCTACTGTCTCAAGTCTCACCAAAAAATCCCACCAAGCCACCACACACGTCTCTCGGACTGCTTCAGGCCTTTTAAAGACCTTAGTCATATCCTAGATTGGAGTCTGCAGTCCGATTCAATGTCAAAAAAGATCCCAGGCCATCATATCGTGACTGCAGCTCTCTCTGACCACTCGATCACAAAAAAAAGTTCTATGAACCGCGTATGGACCTTTCCTGATGTGAACCAAAACTTCTACTAGCATGCCACGTCACTCACGCGCACCCCAGCTCGCCAAATGCCATAGTTTCTGGCCGTGGACCTCTTAAGGATCCACGATTTTCCACCTGGGCTGTGGTCCATGGTGGACTGTGCCCAAAAAATTGATGTTGTGTGGACAGCCCGTGTGCCCACGGGGCCACATCCGCAGGCACTGGGCTTGCCAGCATTGGGCCATGCCCATGTTGGGACATGCATGTGTTGGGCCGTGTGGGGTGCGCGCCTATGCTGGGCCATGTAAGGCTGCGCCCACACAATCGGCCCATGCTGCACGCTGGGCCTGGCAGCCCGCCGGCCAGCTTCGTCCTGCACCGATCTATGGGTCCCATCCGATGACTTTGCATGCTCCTTCATACATATTTTCACCATTTGGACTCCGATTGGAATGTTCTTGGGCTTGTCGGACTCCGTTCATTGTTCTAAACCTCGTTGTGGGCTTATTGTGGAAGAATTGAGATATTTTTTTTTAACAATCTCTATCTCGACTCAATATTCAGTCTCCATCTATTCGAGAGCTCATCTAGCGCCCCCATGCCTTGGGGCAATCGCCTACTAATCATGAATGGGCAAATGTGAAAGTTGAGTGAGGCTGCTCAATTCCACCTCTATCAACTACTATGATCCTTATGATCTAAGACCTACTTGGGGTAGCCTCATGTGGTAATAGAAACTTTACCTTGCGATGTCGCATATCATCCTCCCAAATCTTCCATCCCATATTCGATCCATCTCCACCTAGAGCTTCATCTCGCACTGGACTCTCTACCATGAGATAGTATCTTCCATACTTTCATTCTCTTATCACCACCCTACTGCCATGCATGATCTTTAGGATTTCTTCATTAGCTTTCCATCTAAAGTCGATTGAATCCAGTTTGCTTAGTGAGATTAGATTCTTCTTAAAGTTGGGTATGTATCGGATCTCACCCAACTTCTTCACTATTTCATTATGGAACTTCATACTGACCATCCCACTGCTCTTGATCTCATAGCTCAATCCATCAGCAGGAACACATTATCCTCACTGGTCTTTAGAGAGTCAAACAGCTCCTCTCTACAACATACATAATACAAACAAGTAGAATCCATAATCTACTGGGAGGAAGAAGTAGATACCATATCAGTAACCAGAAGAATATCACCACTGTCTTCTATATTGCTACTAGCCATCGCTATAGTAGCATATGTCTTATCTTTGAATTGTGGACAATCTTTAACTCGATGCCCCAACTCGTCGCATCAGTAGCATCTGATTTTGCTGAAGAAAAATTTTGATTTTTCGGATCAGGTTCGTTCAGATCTAATCGGATCAAGAGATATATTTTAAAAAAAATTTTCTTTGATCCAAATCAGATCTAAGATATTTTAGATTTGATTCTTATTATTCTAATAATAAAAATAAAATTTAGATAAATTAAATCAAATTTAATTTACCTTGATGTAGGGTAATCCTATTACCCGTTGATGATCCTGTAAGCAGCGAAAGGTTCTGGATCTAGCCACGCAAGTGCCTGGCCTCTACCAATATCCACTTAGGTTGGATCTGGAGATTCTCTTCTTCTCTATCACGTCTCAAAAAATTAGATTCATATCTGATTTTGAGGATCTTCAAAATACCTTTCGAAGATCAGCAGTTATCCTTTGCAGCAGCACAACCTTCTAGCTTTCTGTCGCCTTTCTCTCATCTAGATTGCACCAACATGGATCCCAAATCACTTTGGGCATGGAGTGGAGAGGAAGAAGATGGACTTGGCATGGAGGAGGAGGAGAGAGACAGCCTTGGGGTGTGGGAATTTTCACATTCACCTTGAGTTGGGCGCAGGGTCTTATTTATAGACTATGCATGATCCAACTCCTCTTCATCCCAACCAATCACAACCCTTTATAAAATTAGATCTAAATCTGATTAGTAGGAATAGAGTCCCTTAGATTCATCCTTAGATGGTGCCTAAGATCAGTCAAAGTTGGTTCTTAGGGGGAGTCTAATCGGAATCTAAAAAGAAGATGGAGTCCCTGTCCAACAGAGACTCTTGGGGGGCGCACGCCACCCTTGGCGTGCACCCTCCTCCTTGTCAGGTTTTGGTAGGGGGACAAGCCCCCACCAGCTCTCCAATAGGTGCATGACACATGAACAGAAGTCAAAGTGTCAATGGTCAACATTTGACCAGTCAAAGGTCAACTTTTGACCAAAGTCAAGGGACGAGAAAGGGTAGGTGACCAAAAATGGCAGGTATTGTCTTACAAAATAAGATAACCCTTTTCTGACTTGGACAGGCTCCAGTCAGACCAAGTGAAAGCCTATGATCAAGCACAAACTCCTTTGGCTCGGTCAGGACAACTATTTATGATAGTATAAGAAGAACGTTAGGTTCAATCGAGTACTAGCACGATTTTCTTGAACCTAATTGAATCTCATTCAGATCAATTGAATTGAATAAGTTCAATTGTTGATCACCAGATTCAAACCCTTGTTTATGTGACCCAGTTAGGTTCAATTTTATATGGTAATGGGATATGTCATGATCTCTATCACCGACATCATCGAAACTCCTTTTGATGGATCAGAACTTTTTTGATTCGAACAGCTAGAATGATCGATCATCTAAATCATTCTAATTGCTCCCAAAATCCATCAGTGATACCTAGCAGTATATGGTGGCAACCCATCAGAGCTGAATGCGAACCTCTTGGTGCAACTAGCTGTGTGATTAAGTTCTTCTATCTTGAGCCCCGATCAGATTAGGGTTACGGTGAACTCGTCAAACCCTAGTTTCTATCATATGATGTCATCGATTCCAAGTCAAATGTGAAAAATTTTAACAAGAAACACCTTTTATTACTTAGCAACTGCCCATGGCATGGACTATGACTTGATTCTCATGATCATCATAGACTATCTCCTTCTCATCGAGTAATAGATTCCATCTGTATCAATCCTACTACATGAACATCTATAGCCAACATACACCTCTCAGGACTTCTGAATGCTAGGAGATCAATTTTTAGTGTCGTCAAACTATAAACCCTCAACATGAGTGGTCCCTTATCACCTCAGATTAAAAACAGACACACTACTGCAGCATCGACCAGTCAATCGATGAAAGTGACTTCCCACGATATCAGGTTGTCACACTCATGCCTATTCTCTAACGAGTCAATTCGACCTAGGCCCACACATAGACTCAAGATTTTTATCATAAAAAATGATCTACATCAATCTTCGATCAATCACCATCCTCATATGATCCTATGGTCGAAAGCATTTTATGAGTTAATAATGATTATTCATATCTTAAATTTTTAACTCTTGAAAATATGAATTATCATTACCATTAACTCAAAAGATGTATCACAGACACTAAATACACAAATGTGATAAAAAATAACCCAGTTTATTGATTATAGTTAAAATTACAATTTTGCCCCTAGAAGTGTATTACAAGTATCAACCAATTTTGGCTTCTAGGGCACATATATCTAACACTTGCTTTGGTCCCTCACTTGGACTTAGACCGCCCATCTCGCAATCTCTTGTTGCTCCAACTTTTGCCATCATTATCTCCTATCACTATCAGGGTCGATTTGTCACCTAAACTCGAGGCTCGATTCTCTTGCTTGAGAACCTCATTCTAGAGTAGTGTAGAAGTCATGTCTTCCATCTTAATAGTGCTCTTACCTATAAAAAAAGCAATCACTAAATACTCGAAAGAGGATGGAAGTGATGATAGCGAGACCAGTGCCCTGGTCTTCTTCTCAACCTTTTCACCAACACTAAGAAGGGAAGTGAGGATCTTCTAAAAGTTGGATAAATACTCTTGCATGCTCTGGCCTTCATTCATCCATAGTTGGTAGAACTACCTTTAAAGGAATAGTGTATTGGTGAGTGACTTTGTCATGTACAACTTCTTAAGCTTTGACCATAGCACCATCAAAAAAGTCTCGTCAAGTACATGGATCACGACATCATCTGCTAGGTATAAGCGGATCATGCTCGCAGCCTACATCTGGACCCGCTTTCAATCCTTCATCTTCATGCTGGCTGGTATCTCATCATATAAAAGAGCATCGATCAACCCATGTTGGATGAGGATATCCTTTACCCTTGCTTGCCATAAGAAAAAATTATCCTTTTCATCAAATCTATTGATCTCCATCTTGATTGCATTTGTCTTCTCCATATCTTTCAATCTTTATCACGACTACTATAATTCACGCTCTGGTACCGCTTGGCTTTGATACCAATATATTATGATATCAACTCACTCTGATACCACTTATTGAGGATCACGTACCAGATTATTACGATAGAAAGAAAGAGAAAAATAAAATAAGAATATAATCAAGTACGTGGATCAGCTTAAAGACTCACCTCCATGGAGCATGCAAAGCTTCACTATGAAAAAAAAGAGATACAAGAGGAGATTACCCATTCTCAACTCATATATACAAACCTCTCAATAAGAAGCTATTTTTATCAAACTCTCTCTTGGAGATCTTCTGAAGCGATCACAGTCCACTGCCTAGCTGTCTATCCGAAGCTCCTACTCCTATTGTCTGCTGGCGCTTTTCTTGTACTCTCTGCCATCTTAAATATCACCAAAAAATACCACCAAGTCACCACACATATCTCTTAGATTGCTTCCGACCTTTTAAAGGCCTCAGTCCTATCCTGGATCAGAGTCTATAATTTGATTCAATGTCAAAAAAGATTCTAGGTGATCAAATTGCGACCACAACTCTCTCTGACTACTCGATCGCTCAAAAGACTTCTATAAACCATGTATGTGAAGGAAAAAATCTTATTTTTTGGATCAAGTTCGTTCAGATCTAATTGGATCAAGAGGAATATTTCAAAAATTTTTTTCTAAGATCCTAATCAGATCTGAAACTCTTTAGATCTGATCTTATTGATATGATAAAATAAAATAAAATAAAAATTAAATTAAATCTAATTTAATTATATCTTTATTTTGGATAGTCCAATTACCTTATGATGATCTTGATATTTGTCTGAGGTCCTGGATGTAGCCATGCAGGTGCCTGGCCTCTACCAATATCCACTCGGGCAGGATCTGGAGATCTTCTTCTTCTTAATCAATCCTCTAAAAATTAGATCTAGATCTGATCTTGAAGGTCTTCAGAAACTCTTTTGAATAATAATCGTTGTCTCTTACTGTAGTGCTACCTTCTTCCTTTTCTATCGCCTTTTGCTTGCTCGGATCACACCTAACTCGTGCCTAAAATCTCTTAGACGTGGAGAGGAGAGAGAGGACCAGAGGGTGGCATCGAGAAGGAGGGAGAAAAGCTTTATGGCATTGGCTAAAGCAGAAGCTCTTAATTCTAAGCGTAGATAGGATTTATATAGACCCTGCTGCGCCATGCAGTGCCACATCATCCCGACCAATCACGACCCTTTGTGCAATCAGATCTAAATCTGATTGATAGGATGATATCATCTGATCTAATTAGATTAGAGACTCTCAAAACTCTTCTTAGATGGCGCCAAGACTAGGTCAAACAAGTCTTCTTGGCGCCATCTAGGTTGATTCCCTGAAGCAATTGGAGTCCCATTTGTATGGAACTCCAAAACTTATCCACATGGAGCGCACGCCTACCTAGGCGTGCACCCCTTGTTTGTCTGTTTTTTAGTAGAGGAACAAGGGCCAAGGTTTTCTCCTATGGGTGCATGACACACGGGCAGATGTCTAAGTGTCAAAGGTCAACATTTGACCAATGTTCAAAGACAAGATTTAGCAGGTAACGAAAAATGTAGATGCTGTCTCAAATTTATCTCATAAATTAAGACAACCCTTTTCTGACCTGGACAAGCTCCAGTCAGATCAAATAAAGGTTCCTGAGTGAGCCCAAACATATTTAGCTCAGTCGAGAAAAGTTTTAATGATTGTTAAAGAAGAACATTAGGCTCAATCGTGTGCTAGCATGATTTTCTTGAACCTAATTGAATCTTATTCAAATCAATTGAACTGGATTAATCTAATTGATGATATCCAGATCCAAATCCTTATTTGTGTGATCTAGTTAGGTTCAGTTCCATATGGTAATGGGATATGTCGTGATCTCAATCATCAACATCATCGAAATATCTTTTGATGGATTAGAACTTTTTTGATTCAGACAACTAATATGATCGATCATCCAAATTATTCTAATTGCTCCCAAAATTCACCAGTGACACCTAGCAGCATATGGTGGCAACCCATCAGAACTGAAAGAAAATCTCTTGGTGTAGTTACCTGTATGATTAAGTTTCTCCATCTTGAGCTCCGATCGGATTAGGGTTAAGGTGATCTCGTTAAACCCTAATTTCCATCATATGAATTAATCATTCAATTCAAGTCCAATGTGAAAACCCTAATAGAAACTCTTTCTATTATTTCACTCTGCCATGGCCTTGGGCTTATGGACTTGATTCTCATGATAATAATAGGGCTGCTCCTCTTCTACCTAGGTAGATAGATCCTCTATTGGTGTAATCTAATTCCTACAATGAACAAGCTATAGCCAACATACACCTCAGAATTTTGAATGGCTAGGAGATCGAGTTATGGTGTAGTCAAACTATAACACTCTTAAGGTAAACTGCTAATGCACCTCAGGTCAAAGAATCAGACACACCACTGCAGCTTTGAGCCAGTCATCGATAAGAAGGTAGACTTCCTCATGACTGCTCGAGGTAGTTACACTCAGTGCCCTCGTTCTCTAATGAGTATCTGTACTCTCACTCCGATATCTCTACACCGTAGACTCAAGACTCATCTACTCTAAAGAAGCGATTGTACACCAACCTTTCGAATCAATCTCCATCCCCATGATGATCCTACGATCAGAAGCATTTTATGAGTTAATATGAAAATTCATGTCTTAAATTTTCAATTCTTGAAAATATGAACTATCATTGCCATTAACTCAAGGGATGTATCACAAACACTTTCAAATACACATTATGATAGAAAATAATCTATTTTATTATTTATAGTTAAAATTATAATTTTATCCTTAGAAGTGTATTACAAGTGTCAGCCAATCTAGCTTCAAGGGCATACATATCTAACAAATTTCTACTTGATCTAAAGTCAATTGGCTATAAATCTAAGTCCCATCTTCTCAAGATGGGCTTCGATCTTTTGTTGGCCCAACGATTTTGTGAGTGGGTCTGCCGCATTGTACGCAAAGTCAACTCTCTTGACCTCGACGTAACCTTTCTCGAGGTAATCGCGGATGAGGCGGTATCATCGCTTGATGTGCTTGAATTTTTGGTGAGACCTTGGCTCCTTAGCTTAGGCTTTGACACCATTATTGTCGTAGTATAGAGGAATTACATCTGATGGCATCAATCCAATCTCTGTGGCAAACTTTTTGTACTAGAATGCCTTCTTCGTAGCTTCTAACACAGCGACGTACTCTGCTTCCATGGTGGAATCTACTATTACTGTCTGCTTGAAACTCTTCCAACTGACAGCACCACCATTATACATAAACTGACTCCCAGATGTCGACTTTTGATCGTCTATATCGGACATAAAATTCGAGTCTGTATATCCCTAGACTTGGAGTTCTTCATTACCAAAAACCAACAATATATCTTTAGTTCTTCTTAAGTACTTAAGGATACATTTCATAGAAGTCCAGTATTCTTCACCTAGATTCGACTGATATCTGCTTGTGACACTCACAGCATGGGCTATATCTGGTCATGTACATAACATGGCATAAATGAGGCTCCCTATTGCTAAAGCATAAGGGATCTTGCTCATGCGTTCAATCTCCTCAGATGTGTTGGGACACATTTTTTTGGAAAGATGAATGCCATGTCTGAAGGGTACCAATCCCCTCTTAGAACTTTTCATGCTAAACCTCTTTAACACTTTCTCTATGTACATCTTCTGTGAAAGACCTAGCATCCTATTTTGTCTATCTCTATAGACCTTAATTCTTAGAATGAAGGATGCTTCTCCTAGATCTTTCATGGAGAATTCTTTAGATAACCATATTTTAACTGTGGTCAACATAGGAATATCATTTCTAATAAGGAGGATATCATCCATGTATAGTACGAGGAAGACAATAGTGCTCCCATTGATCTTTTTGAAAATATATGGTTCCTCCTCATTTTTGATAAAACCAAATAATTTGATCACCTCATTAAAATGAGTATTCCAGCTCTGAGATGCTTGCTTAAGTCTATATATGGACCTTTGCAGCTTGCATACTTTGTAATCAACATCACTGAATGTGAAACCTAGTGGTTGTTCCAAATAGATATTTTTCTCACGGTATCCATTTAAGAATGTCATTTTCACATCCATTTGTCATATTTCATAATTGAAATAGGCTGCAACAGCAAGCAATGTGTAGATGGATTTTAGCATAGCTACTGATAAAAAGGTATCCTGATAGTCAATGCCTTCACATGTTAGATATGTGTGCCCTAAAAGCCAGAATTGGCTGACACTTGTTATACACTTCTAAGGGCAAAATTATAATTTTGACTATAAATAATAAAATGAGTTATTTTCTATCACAATGTGTATTTAGTGCCTGTGATACATCCCTTGAGTTAATGGCAACGATAATTCTTATTTTCAAGAGTTAAAAATTTAAGACATGAATTTTCATTATTAACTCATAAAATGCTCCTAATCGTAGGATCATCATAAGGATGGTGATTGATCCGAAAGGTTAGTGTACAATCACTTCTTTATAGTAGATGAGTCTTGAGTCTATGATGTGGAGACACCATTGCGAGAGTACTGGTACTCATTAGAGAATGAGGATGCTGAGCGTGACCATCTCGAGCAGTCATTAGGAAGTCTACCTTCTCATCGATGACTAACTCGAAGCTGCAGTGGTGTGTCTGATTTTTTGACCTGAGGTGCATCGGTAGTTCACCTTGAGGGTGTTATAGTTTGACTACACCATGACTCGATCTCCTAGCCATTCAAAATTCTGAGGTGTATGTTGACTATAGCATGTTCATTGTAGGAATTGGATTGCACCAAAAGAGAATCTATCTACCTCGATAGATGAGGAGCAGCCCTATGATGATCATGAGAATCAAATCCATAAGCCCATGACCATGGTGGAGTGAAATAATAGAAAAAGTTTCTATTAATATTTTCACATTGGATTTGAATCGAATGATTAATTCATATGATGGAAATTAGTGTTTGATGAGTTTGCCTTAATCCTAATCTGATTGGGGCTCAAGATAGAAGAACTTAATCACACAGGTAACTGCACTAAGAGGTTTATTTTCAGCTCTGATGGATTGCCACCATATGCTGCTAGTGTCATGGGTGGATTTTGGGAGCAATTAGAATGATTTGGATGATCGATTATTCTAGTTATCTGAATCAGAAAATGTTTTGATCCATCAGAAGATATTTCGATGATGTCGATGATAGAGATAGTAATATATCCCATTACCATATGGAATTGAACCTAATTGCATCACATAAATAAGGATTTGGATCTAGATATCATCAATTGGACTAACCCAGTTCAATTAATTTGAATTAGATTCAATTAGGTTTAAGAAAATCGTGCAAGCACACGATTGAGCCTAATGTTCTTCTTCAACAATCATCAAAAATTATCTCGACTGATCCAAATATATTTGGGCTAACTCAGATACCTTTACTTGGTTTGACCGAAGCTTTTCTAGGTCAGAAAAGGATTATCTTAATTTATGAAATAAATTTGAGATAACACCTACCATTTTTCATCACCTGCTAATTCTTGTCTTTTGACTTTGGTCAAACATTGACCTTTGACACCTAGACATCTTCCCATATGTTATGCACCCATAGGAGAGAAATTTGACCTCTTGTCTCTCTGATAGAAATAGGAAAGGAGGGGGCGCATGCCTAGGGAGGCATGCACCCAAGGATAATGTCGCCCGGAGTCCCATACAGATGGAACTCCAGGTTGCTTCATGGTATCAAACAAGGTGGGGCCAAAGACTCTACTTTGACCAGTCTTGGCACCACCTAAGGATGATTGAGAGGAGCACTCATCTGATTGGATCAGATGATGTCATCCCACTAATCATATTTAGATCAGATTGCGCGTAGAGATGTGATTGGCCGAGATGATGTGGCATTGCATGGCGCAGTAGGGTCTATATAAACTCTGTTTGCGCCTAGGTTTGTGAGAGCTCTCCCCTTGCCGATGCCACATAGCCCTCTCCCCTCTCTTCCATGCCTACCTCTGATCCACTCTCTCCTCTCCATGCCCAAAAGGCTTTGGGCTCAAGTTTGGTGCGATCCAAGCAACAGAAAGGCGACAAGAAAGGAAGAAGGCAACACTACTGTAAGAGACGACATCGGATCTTCAAAAATTATTTTGAAGATTATCAAGATCAGATTCAGATCTAATCTTTGAAGAAAAAATTAAGAAGGAGAGGTGTTAGATATATGTGCCCTAGAAGCTAGAATTGGCTGACACTTATAATACACTTCTAGGGGCAAAATTATAATTTTGACTAATATCAATAAAAGGGTTATTTTCTATCACATAAGTGTATTTAGTGTCTATGATACATCCTTTGAGTTAATGGTAATGATAATTCATATTTTCAAGAGTTGAAAATTTAAGACATGAATAATCATTATTAACTCATAAAATGCTCCCGACCATAGGATCATCATGAGGATGGTGATTGATCCGGAAGGTTGGTGTACAATCGCTTCTCTTTAGTAGATGAGTCTTGAGTCTACGGTGTGGAGACACTAGAGCGAGAGTATAGATACTCGTTAGAGAACGAGGGCACTGAGCGTGACCACCTCGAGTAGTCATTAGGAAGTCTACCTTCTCGTCAATGACTGACTCGATGCTGCAGTGGTGTGTCTGGTTCTTTGACCTGAGGTGCATCGACAGTTCACCTTGAGGGTGTTATAGTTTGACTACACCATTACTCGGTCTCCTAGCCATATGGAATCCTGAGGTGTATGTTGGCTATGACATGTTCATTGTAGGAACTGGATTGCATCAAGATGGAATCTATCTACCTCGGTGGTAGAGGAGCAGCCCTATGATGATCATGAGAATCAAGTCCAGAAGCCCATGGCCATGGCAGAGTGAAATAATAGAAAGAGTTTCTATTTAGATTTTCACATTGGACTTGAATCGAATGATTACATCATATGATAGAGACTAGGGTTTGACGAGTTCACCTTAACCCTAATCTGATCGGGGCTCAAGATAGAAGAACTTAATCACACAGGTAGCTGCACCAAGAGGTTCGCATTCAGCTCTGATGGGTTGCCACCATATACTGCTAGGTGTCACTGGTGGATTTTGGGAGCAATTAGAATGATTTAGATGATCGATCATTCTAGCTGTTCGAATCAGAAGAGTTCTGATCCATCGAAAGGAGTTTCGATGATGTCGATGATAGAGATCATGACATATCCCATTACCATACAGAACTGAACCTAACTGGGTCACACAAACAAGGGTTTGAATCTGGTGATCATCAATTGAACTGATCCAGTTCAATTGATCTGAATGAGATTCAATTAGGTTCAAGAAAATCATGCTAGCACTCGATTGAACCTAACGTTCTTCTTTTACTATCATAAATAGCTTTCCTGACTGAGCCAAAGGAATTTATGCTCATTCAGAGACTTTCACCTGGTCTGACTGGAGCCTGTCCAGGTTAGAAAAGAGTTGTCTTATTTTGTAAAATAATACCTGCCATTTTTGGTCACCTGCCATTTCTCATCCTTTGACTTTGGTCAAAAGTTGACCTTTGACTGGTCAAATGTTGACCATTGACACTTTGACTTTTGTCCATGTGTCACGCACCTATTAGAGAGCTGGTGGGGGCTTGTCCCCCTACCAAAACCTAGCAAGGAGGAGGGCACACGCCACCCAGGAGTCCTTGTTGGATAGGGACTCCATCTCCTTTTTGGATTTTGATTAGACTTCTCCTAAGAACCAAGTTTGACTGATCTTAGGCGCCATCTAAGAAAGAATCCAAGGGACTCTATTCCCACCAATCAGATTTAGATCTGATTTCACAAAGGGTTGTGATTGATTGGGAAGAAAAGGAGTTGGATCATGTAGAGTCTATAAATAAGACCCTACACCCAACTCAAGGATTATTAGAAATCAATTGAAAATCCCACAACCCAAGGCTGCCTCTCCTCTCCTCCTCCATGCCAAGTCCACCTTCTCCCTCTCCTTTCCACACCCAAAGGAGTTTGGGATCCAAGTTGGTGCAATCCAGATGAGGGAAAGGCGATAGAAAGCTAGAAGGCTGCGCTGCTGCAAAGGACAATTGCAGATCTTCGAAAGATATTTTGAAGATCCTCCAAATCAGATCTAGATTTGATTTTTGGAGACATGATAGAGAAAAAGAGGATCTCCAAATCCAACCTAAGTGGATATCGGTAGAGGCCAGGCACTTGCATGGCTACATCCAGAACCTTCCGCTGCTTACGGATCATCAACGGGTAATAAATTACCCTACATTATGGTAAATTAAATTTAATTTAATTTATCTAGATTTTATTTTAATTATTAAAATAATAAATATCAGATCTGAAACATCTCAGATCTAATTTGGATCAAAGAAAAAAAATTTTCAAATATATCTTTTGATCTGATCAGATCTGAATGAACCTGATCCAAAAAATCAGGATTTTCCTTCACGTTCATCCACAGCTAGTTGAACTACCTCCAAAGGAATAGCATGTTAGTGAGTTACTTTTCCATATATAATTCCTCAAGCTTTGAATATAGCACTGTCAGAAAAGTCTTGTCAAGTACATGGATCACCACATCATCTGCTAGGTATAAGTAGATCATGCTCACTGCTTGCATCTAGATCCGCTTCCAATCCTTCATCTCTATGGCGGCCAACATCTCATCGTACAAGAGAGCGTCGATCAACCCATGTTAGATAAGGACATTCTTTACCCTTGCTTGCCACAAGAAGAAATTATCCTTTCCATCAAATCTATTGATCTCTACCTTGATTGCGCTTGTCTTCTCTATATTCTTCAATCTCCATCACCACCACTATAATCTACACTCCGATACTGTCTGGCTCTGATACCAATCTGTTGGAATATTTGCATACTCTGATACCACTTATTAAGGATCTAGTATCGAGATATTACGATGGGAAGAAAGAAGAAAAGAAAATAAGAAAGCAACAAGTACATGGATCAGCCCAAAGGGTTGCCTCCATGGAGCATGCAAAATTTCACTATGAAAAAGAAAGAGATATAAGAGAAGATTACCTACTCTCAACTCACGTATACAATCCTCTCAATAAGAAGTTATCTTTACCAAACTCTCTCTTAGAGACTTCCTAAAATAACCATAGTCCACCGCCTACCTGTCTGCCCAAAGCTCCTGCTCCTGCTATCTGCTGGCGCTCTCTCTATTCTTTGTCATGTTTTAGGACCTCTTTATGCCATTATCAAGTCACACACTATTCACGGACTACTCCATGCCTTTCAAAGGCCTCTGTCCATGTCCTGGTAGGATTCCTAGTCTATTTCAAAGTCAAACAACATTCTCTGGCCATTAGATTGCAACTGTGGTCTTCTGTGATCGCTGAATCATGCAAAAGCATCACAAAATCTTATATGCCACAAAAAAGGATCTGGTCCTCACCTTCTAGTTTATGGACTGTGAAAAACCCAAACACAGCCCTATCATGAAGTTGCTTGGGCCCCGACTGCACCCATGCATGCCCTCGCTTGGGCTCGGGCTATGCTCGCCTACCAACCTGTGCATGATGCTTGCCCACACGCTCGCTCGCATGAGGTGCTGCACTATGCACCTGTCCGTGCGTGGTGTTGGTCCGCGCCCGCACACCCATGCGGCCACACTGGGCCATGCTAGGCCATGCCCATGCACCGCATGCTTGCACACTGAGCAGCATAGGGCCGGGCTTGCACCCATGCAGCTAACCTATGCCAGGCCTGGTCGCCTGCTGGCCATGGCCCCAACTCCAGCGACCCCTCCAATGCTTCTTTGCACATATCTTCGCCATCTGATCTCCGATTGTGATATTCTTGGACTCGTTGGACTCCATTCATCATTTTGGACCTTACAGTGGGCTTAATATAGATGAATTTGAGGCATCTTTCTCAACAAGTTTAGGCATCAGCGAAAGAAGGAAGAAGGATAGGAATGAGAAAGGATGAGCACAGGTGAGTAAAATTTTTTTTCCCTCATAGTGGTTGAGGTTGCATATTATTAGCGGTGGTTTTGAGGTTGTAGATTATTAGCGACGACAAACTTGTCATCGCTAATGCCATCGATAAAAGCATTAGTGATGGAACTCCATTACTAAAAATAAAAATCCATCATTAATACTTTTATCAATAATTTTCTTTTTCATAACTTTTATTAGCGATGGCAAACTTATCGTCACTAATGCCGTCAATAAACAATCCATCATTAATACTTATTTAAATTTTTCTCTAAATATGATATAATTTTAAAATTTAATGTCCATCTTCATCATTCATTATCTAAATAATTATCATTAAAGTATCATCACAAAAGAACGTCTCGATCCAATAACCCTAGCTATGTCGATCAATAAAATTTAATTTTGATGGCCATGAATGATCGCTTGATGATTTAATAGATAAAGACCACTGATGGATTCAAAAACTTACAACAATGATCTTGATGATATTTTTGGCATACAATCAAAATTTTACTTCGATCGGACATTACTATCATGGTCAATTTAGCATAGGATGATTTTGGTCATTAAATAAAAAATAAGTAAACAAAAGGTCAAATAGCATCTAATTAAGATGATTATTTAGATGAATGATCTTTGCTACTACTTTAATCGTTGATATGGTGGTAATTCTAAAATTCAAACTACATGTATATGAACCACTCATATTAAGCAGATCTTATAAAAGCATAAGTATAATTACTTAAGAACTTCAAGAATAAGTATTGAGAGTCATATAGTTTTGGATCATTCATATATACATGATTTGAATTTTTTGATCACCACCGTACAAACTATTGAAGTAGTAGCAAAGATCATTTATCTAAAAAGTTATCTTATAATTAGATGTCATTTACTTTTTGATCATCCATCTTTTATTTAATGGTCTAAATCATTCTATACTAAAGTGATCATGATAATGATGTCTGATTGATAAAAAATTTTGATAGTATGCTACAAATATCACTGAGATCATCATTGCAAATTTTTGAATCTATCAATGTTCTCTATCTATCAGATCATCAAGCGATCGTTCGTGATCATTGAAATCAAATTTTATTGATCAATATAGCTAGGGCTATCAAATTGAGGCAATATTTTATGATGATACTCTAATGACTTAGATAATGAATGGTGAAGATGGACTTGAAATTTTAAAGTTATATCATATTTAGAGAAAAATAGAAAAAAATTAAAATTAGCAATGACATTTAGCAATGGCATTTTTATCGTTGCTAATATGTATTAGCGATATATTTCTGACTATTAGCGATGAAAATACCATCACTAATAAATTTAATTTTTTTAAAAAAATTTTATTATAATTATAATTAAATTAATTAATTACCGATAGCTATTAGCTATGGCTCAATTTATCATCACTAATAATTTTTTAAAAAATTATTTAAATAATTTTAAAAAATATTTTTTAAAATTATTAATATTAGCAATGATTTTTTTCATCACTAATAATATAATTCCATCGCTAATAATTTTATAACCAAATTTTAAAAAAAATAAAAAAATACTTGTTTAGTGATGAAAAAATGTCATCGCTAATAATTATCTACCATCGCTAATAATAATAAAATTTAATTAAAAACTTAGTATTAGTGATGGATGACTATTGTCGCTAATATTATCACTAATACCTATAGCGACAGCATAGCCATCGCTACTATCGTCGCTAATAACTATTAGTAATGGCTAGACTTTCATCATTAAAGCTGTTGGTAAAAAAGATTATTAGCGATGGTAATTTTATCATTGCTAATTTCATTGCTAAATGCCATCGGTAATACTCTATTTTCTTGTAGTGTTTGACAATAAGTATCGAAAGTTTAACATTGTTTAGCAGTATGAAGAGGTTCATGCTGGGGCTTCTATGCCCAGTTTAAGTAGAAGATCCAAGACTGATCCAAATCGGACAGAGTGCTTCTATTGTAAGAAGCAGGGCTAGTAGAAGAGGAACTATCCTCAATATCTTACTTCCCATGACCCTAATAGGCTGAATAAGAGAAAAAAGCATGGAGTTGCCAATCAAGAATGTTATATAATAATATCTTGCAATCTCTCTATTTATGATACTACAACCTAGATATTAGATACTGAAAGTCTAGTGCATATTTGCAACTCATTATAAGGACTTTAAGTTAGTAGATAATTTGAGAATAACGAGCTATTCCTGAATGTTGGAGATGAAAGATCTATTTTAGTTCTAGCATTTGAAATAGTTCAACTTATTTTCAATTATAATATCATTTCTTTAGATGATTATCATTACTATCCCTCTTTTCTGATGAATATAATCTCTGTTGGTCTTTTGGCCAAAGCCAGTTATCATTTGTCAATGAAGAAAGATTATTATAATATCATTATAAATGATGTTATAATAATGCATGGACAATAAAGAAATGGTATGTACATTTTGTCATAGCCTGTGAGTGTAATGTACACAACTAATAGATGCCCTAGATAAGATATTATCATAGATGCCTACCTTTAGCATTGCAAGCTTGGTCATATTAACAAGAATAGGATAAATAGGTTAGCTAAAGAGAAAATTCTCAAAGTTAATGATTGTGAATCATTGTCAACTTGTGAATCCTATCTCCTAGAAAAGATGATAAAATCACCTTTTACTAGAAAGGATGAAAAAGCTAGTGAAGTTCTAACTCTCATACATAGTGATGTATGTAGATCTATGAATACTATTGCTAGAGGTGGATATCATTATTTCATTATGTTTACTGAAGACCTATCTAGGTATAGGTACATCTATCTTATGAAATATAAGTCTGAATCATTTGAAATATTCAAACGATTTGATAATGAAGTAGAAAAGTAAACTGAGAAAAAGTATAAAAACTCTTCGATCAGATCGAGGAGGTAAATATATATCCAGTGAGTTCTTGACATATCTAAGAGAGAATGGGATTCTCTCATAGTGGACTACTCTAGGGACACCATAGCATAATGATGTATCAAAAAGGAGAAATCAAACTTTGTTGAACATGGTTCAATCCATGATAGGGTTTGCTACTCTACCTGTTTCATTTTGGGGTTATGCTCTTGAGACTACATGGTTTATATTGAACAATATTCTAAGTAAATCTCTTGCAAAGACTTCATATGAGATATGGACTAAGTATAGGCCTACACTCTCTCACCTTTGGGTTTGGGGTTGTCCAGCCTACATCAAACATTTACATATAGATAAACTTGGATCCTGGTTCGATAAGTATGTGTTTATAGGATATCCTATGAAAACTAGGGGCTATTACTTCTACCATGCTGAAGAACAAAACATGTTTGTTAGCAATAGGACATTCCTTTTAGAAAAAAATTTTCTTGGTGAAATAATTGTTGCCTCAAATTTTGAACTTAAGAAAGTTCGACCGATAAAAGAACCAACATCAGTAGCTAAACCTGAACCAAATTTAATTAGATCAAATTCAAAGCCTATTATACTTGCACCATTAAGATAAATTGATAGAGTACCATGTTAGCCTGACAGATACTATGGTTTTTTGGTTTGGGATGGTGATTCCATTGAATTCGATGAGAATGATGAGAATCTGATCACCTATATGGATGCTATGCAGAGGCCTAATTTCGAAAAATAGCTTAAGGCCATAAAATTCGAGATGTAGTCCATGAAGGTCAATGATGTGTGGACATTGATTGACCCACCTGAAGGGGTTAAACCCATTAGGTATAAGTAGGTCTTTAAAAGGAAGAGAAGTGCAGATGAAAAGATGGAGATCTATAAACCCATCTGATTGCTATAAGATATCGTCAACATTATGGTATTGACTATGACGAGATATTCTCTCCTATGGCAATGCTCAAATCTATTCAGATTATGCTTGTGATAGCTATCTTTCTGGACTATAAGATCTAGAAGATGGATGCGAAGACAACTTTCCTAAATGAAGAGCTGATCAAAGAGGTGTATATGATACAATCTGAGAGGTTCACATCTATAGATGAGTCCAAGGTGTGCAAGCTTTAGAGATCCATCTATTGAAAAATGTGTCCTAAAGCTAATCATCTAAGTGGTAGATGATTAAAATTAGTACATGAATTATCTAATAATAATAGTGATTTGGCTGATTCATCATAAAAGTTCTATCTTTTTTAAATGAACTCCTAAATTATGGTGAAGTCCTTAGAGCTACAACAATCGATAAAAGAGGATTTATTGGATGGTTCTCAAATTATTCACAACCAAATGATAAGTTATTAATAAGGACGATAACATATCAAGTGTAGGTTGTTGTATGCCATATGCGTTGGTTGTCCTCGTAACCAAGTGGTGTGGACACACTGGTATAGCATCCAGGTAAGATGTAGGAGTACATCTATACTGAATGTGATCAATGTAGCACTCTACTATCAAGAGTAGCTAGCTAAGGCCAATGGATATAAGTATCCCTCCGACCTGAGATCACCATGGTGACTTGCAAGCAACTCACTATACTTTTGTGTCAGATTGCCTATATTTCTAATATAGGTTTGAAAGGTTTCTGGGTATAGTTAAGTACTTGTGAAGTTGGTATGTGAGTCAAGATAGGATTGAGTACTCCTAATTAACTTTAGGAAGAGAATGACTTATTGTGTTTGAATTTAGCAAAACCTAGGCCTGGGTAATCCTCGTGAGGTGTCATGAAATTTGCAAAATTTTGAGACACAATAGAGATGACTTATATGAGTATTTGATAGCGTACTCAAAGTTGTCTTGAGCATTATTGATCAAAGGAATAAATTATATGGTAACCATGGGCCAGAGTTCTAAGAATGTTGCTTTGCATACATTCGACCTATTCGGACGTCGAGAACCATTGCTATATGATATCTTCGATTGGTATAGGAATTGATTCCTATTCTACCAACTCAGGTTTGAACCTATGGGTTCACACACATTAGAGGTTGTAACCTGATCGAATATTAATCGATGATTGAGAATCATTCTAAGGTCAATCCATCAATACGATTGATGTTTGACCTAATGCAAGTGTTGGAGGAGGATCAATTAGTAATTGGATTGCTAACTGACTCAATTTGATTGAGCAATCAGGCTGAGATCAAGTATAATAAAATTAAATTCAATTTGAATTAGTTTGGACTTAATTAGATTAAGTCTTGTTGGTTTATTGGATAAGCTAATTATAAGAAAGAATAATTTCTTGTTTGACTAGGACTTGGGTGCACCTAATTGACTTAGGATTTAAATCAGATTTAAATCTTAATTTAGTTTAATTTAATTGGGCTTCTAGTTAGGATAGGATCACCCTTAATTGGGTTAGAATTCATCTAATTTAAATAGGATTTAAATTGGATCCAAACCTATTTTGACCTAGTCAAACAAAAGGAGTCCCGGTTGGACTGGGACTCTCTCTCTTTTTCTTGCACCTAAAAGCATATGCCCGCACCTTTTATTTCTAATGTTTTACATGAATTCCCATGCATAAGGAGAGTCTCCATGCCCATATATCAAATTTTTTTTTTGGGAGTTTGTTATGACTTTGTCAAAACTTGGAGGAAGTTAGGATTTGTTTCTTACTTAGAAGAATCCTCTTTGACCAAAACTCCTCCCTTTCTTTTGTGTGCCTTCTTTTCCACACCTAGTCATTTTCTCTACCCTTTTTTCCTTTTCTTTTGTGCATTGGCCATCAGGTTTTCATGCTTGGAAAAGTCAAAGGGGCATCCAAGATTTCGATGCCCCATAGGAATCCTTGGAGTCCTTCTTAAACTAGGTTTTGACCTAGTCAAAGAAGGCTCTTAGGGGATGCCTCCTTATAAGAGGTGTGGGTTGATAGAAAATATGCAGGGTTTCATGCATAGTATTGGGGATAAACTCCGCTCTTGCCAAAGTCCAATCCGACGCTCAGCTTAATGTAACCGGTAGCCGCGGAAGAGCTTCAGCGTCTGAGTCTTAACAGAACTCCTTCAGTTGATCGAACTCCTCAGCGACCAAGTCCTTCGGACTCCCAACGATTGGGCCTTAGCCGAACTCCTTCATCTGACCGAACTCCTCTATGGTCGAGTTTCAGTCGAACTCCCGCGAGAGCCAAACTCTCTCCGCGCCCCTCCAGCTGGATGCCCATGAGAGCCGAACTCCTTCTGAGCTTTTCCTTCGATCGAACTCCTCCCAAACTTCTCCCCCAGTCAAATTCCTCCAGTGGATTGCTCCCGGATAATCCCATTAGATGTATCCCCTTCAGGAGTCCAAACTTCTCTGAAATCGATACATGCTGAAGTCCACCAACCAACGCCTGCTTTCTCATAGCTACGGCCATTAAATCTCGACAAACGGTCACCACCAGTCCGCTACAGGCAATAGCGACCTGCTATCAGATGGCGATGGCTGTCACCATCAATCTATGGTAGGCGGCACTACAGATGATGCCTTCCTCCATGACTGACCCCATCAGACCTCGAGCGGTCCGCTATCAGGCAGCTGCAGCTGTCACCATCAAGCTCTGCCTATAAAAAGGACCCTCTAGATATGCTAACTCTAAGCTCTCCTCTCTTTCTCTAAACTTTGCTGAACTCATTCCAGAGCACTCCATTTCTATTGGTCGGAAGAGCTGACTTGATCGTCGGAGGGTCCTACTGGAGCCACCCCCCACCAACTCCGGATGAGATTTTGTTTTGCAGGTTTTCGATGGTGACCTCATCCACCTCCACTCTAGCTGGATCCAGCGATAATCAGATTCTACACCAATAGATTTGGCGCTAAGAGGAGGGCCACCTCTATTCTTGAGGTATTCTTAAGGCTCCCTTATTCTTAAAGGAGTGCTCAGCGACGATCTCTCTTCAAAGATCTCCCTCCTTCCTCTCCAGAGTTCTTTTTCAAGAGAAAATGCCTCCCAGGAGAGCTTTGACCCGACGATCGATGGCCTCCATAGCCCGATCCCTTCCAGATCCATCTGCTCCCGCTTTAGGCCCGGCAACCTAGGTTTCACTTGAAGCCACCGTAGATGCAGAGCAGTTCAACCTGCTGGTCCAGTAGGTTCGTGCCCTCAGCGAGATGATGTAGGCCATACGATAGCCTCCGACGATAACTTTGCCAGTAAACCCACCATCAGGATGTTAGAAACCGGCCTTAAGGAAGCCCCGACAAAGGTTTTACAAGAGGGCAGAATGAAGTTCGGTGTAAGTGAGGCTACCGAACTCCCCCTCAAGCTCGTCATCAAGGAAGCTCCGACAAAGGGGCATGAAGTTCTCCCCAGAAGGTTTCATAAGAGGATGGAATGAAGTTCGACCATGCTCATGGACTCCCCCCGAGCGCAGGCGAGCCCGAACTCCTCGAGCTTGCCACCAAGGAAGCCTCGACAGAAGGGTGCAAAGAAGTCGTCCTTCCAGAAGGTTCCGTGACTACGTCCCCCTCAACACTCCTTGAACTTAAATTCTCATGGAAGTTAAGAACCAGCTACCAAGATCAGAAGGATTACGATCTCCCCCAAACAAGCGCGATCGAAGTAAGTACTGCCTCTACCATCGTGACCATGGCCACGACACTGAGGAATGCATTCAGCTTTGAGACAAAATTGAGGAGCTCATCAGAAAGGGGCGGTTGGATAAATTCCTTCGACGCCAGCCTAAAGCAGGAGAAGATCAACCAAGGGCACTGTCGTAGCTAGAAACAATAAGAAAGTCGACCGCCTTACGGCATTATCAACGTTACCCCTGGGAGGAGCTTGGTACTTTGGCGATTCGTTATCTCCCAACAACAAAGCTAAGAGAAGCTTGCTCCAAATTGATAAGTCCAGCATGAGATAGAGGAGGTCATCCAGCCTAGGACTTACTTCTCGAGAGAACTCGGAGGAACAACGCCCCTACGACCCTGAAATGGGAATGCGCTGCCAGTAACTTTTCTTCGGTAAAATTCTATCATTTCAATCATATTGTTTATAGGTGCAAAAACTATGTGTTGATAGGGAAGAAGCAGTCAATAGTTGCTGTGTTAGGAACAAAAGGAGAACATCATCCTAACATGAGCCGACCAAAGTCCTTCAACCTCGGCCAGAGATAAGATCTCTCCCGAGCGACCATGACAACCTCGACTAGAGATAAGATCTCTTTCGAACGATCGGGACAACCTCGGCTAGAGATAAGATCTCTCTCGAGTGACCGTGACAACCTCGGTCAACCTCATTCAAAGATAAGATCTCTTTCGAGCGCCTGAGTCAACCTCAGCCAGAGATGAGATCTCTCTCGAGCGACCGCGATAATCTCGACTAAAGATAAGATCTCTCCCGAGTGTCTGAACCAATCTCGGCTAGAGAAAAGATCTCTCCCAAGCGATCAGGCCAACCTCGGCTAGAGATAAGATCTCTTTCGAGGCAACCGTGACAACCTCGGCCAACCTCAGCTAGAGATATGATTTCTCCTGAGTGCCCAAGTCAACCTCGGTCAGAGATAAGATCTCTCCCAAGCGACCATGACAACCTCAGCTAGAAATAAGATCTATCCTGAGTGCCCGAGTCAACCTCAACCAAAGATAAGATCTCTTCCAAGCAATCGTAACAACCTCGGCTAGAGATAAGATCTCTCCCCGAGCGCCCGAGCCAACCTTAGCAAGAGATAAGATCTCTTCCGAGCGACCGGGACAACCTCGGCTAGAGATAAGATCTCTCCCAAGCGATCATGACAATCTCGACTGCAGGAGATAAGATCTTCCCAGAGGCAACCTTGACTGCAGAAGATAAGATCTCACCCAAGCGATCGGGCCAACCTTAGCTGCAGGAGATAAGATCTCCCTCGAGCGCACGCAACAACCTCGGCTGTAGGATAAGATCTCCCTTGAGGGTCCAGGACAACCTCAACTGTAGGAGATAAGATCTCCTCCGAGCGCCCGCAACAACCTCGACCGTAGGAGATAAGATCTCCCTCGAGGCAACCTCGGCCGCAGGAGATAAGATCTCCCCCGAGGATCCGAACCGACCTCTCGACTGTAGGAGATAAGATCTCCCTGAGTGTCTGCATCAATCTCGACCGTAGGAGATAAGATCTCCCCCAAGGCAACCTCGACTGTAGGGAGAAAGATCTCCCCAAGCGACTAGACCAACCTCGACTGTAGGAGATAAGATCTCACCCGAGCACCTACAACAACCTTGGCTGTAGGAGATAAGATCTCCCTCGAGGCAACCTCGACCGTAAGGAGATAAGATCTCCCCCGGATCCGGACTAACCTCGGCTGTAGGAGATAAGATCTCCCTGAGTGTCTGCATCAATCTTGACTGTAGGAGATAAGATCTCCCCCAAGGCAACCTTGACTGTAGGAGATAAAGATCTCCCCCAAGCGACTAGACCAACCTCGACTGTAGGAGATAAGATCTCACCCGAGCACCTGCAACAACCTTGGCTGCAGGAGATAAGATCTCCTCGAGGCAACCTCGACTGCAGGAGGTAAGATCTCCCTTGAGGGTCCGAGCCAACCTCGGCTACAAGAAATGGAGATCTCCCCTGAGGCAACCTCGGCTATAGGAGATAAGAACTCCCTGAGCGATCGGGCCAACCTCGGCTGTAGGAGATAAGATCTCCCCCGAGCACTCGCAACAACCTCGACCGTAGGAGATAAGATCTCTCCTGAGGGTTTGGGCCAACCAAGGCTGCAGGAGATAAGATCTCTCCCGAGCGTCCACAACAACCTCGACCACAGGAGATAAGAGATCTCCTCCGAGGCAACCTCAGCCGTAGGAGATAAGATCTCCTCCGAGGGTCCGGGTTGACCTCGACTGCAGAAGATAAGATCTCCTCCGAGCACCTGCAACAATCTCGACCGTAGGAGATAAGATCTCCCCCGAGGGTCCGGGCTGACCTTGACTGTTGGGAGATAAGATCTTCCCTGAGTGCACCTCATCCATAGGAGATAAGATCTCTCCCCGAGGCAACCTCGACTGCAGGAGATAAGATCTCCCCCGAGCGATCAGGCCAACCTCAGTTGTAGGAGATAAGATCTTCCTTGAGCGCCCACAACAACCTCGGCTGCAGGAGATAAGATCTCCCTCGAGGCAACCTCGGATGCAAGAGGTAAGATCTCCCCCGAGGGTCTGAGCCGACCTTGACTGCAAGAGATGAGATCTCCCCCGAGGCAACCTCGGCTTAGGAGATAAGATCTCCCCTGAGCGCCCATAACAACCTCGACTGCAGGAGATAATATCTCCCCCGAGGCAACCTCGACCGTAGGAGATAAGATCTCCCCCTGAGCGATTAAGCCAACCTTGGCTATAGGAGATAAGATCTCCTCTGAGCGCCCGCAACAACCTTGACCGCAGGAGATAAGAACTCCCCCGAGGCAACCTCGACCGTAAGAGATAAGATCGCCCCCGAGGTCCGGGCCAACCTCGGCTGCAGGAGATAAGATCTCTCCCGAGCGCCCGCAATAATCTCAACCGTAGGAAGATAAGATTTCCCCTGAGGGTCCAGGCCGACCTCGACTGCAGGAGATAAGATATCCTCCGAGGATCCAGGCCAACCTTGGCTATAGGAGATAAGATCTCTCTTGAGTTTCAACCTCAGCTGTAGGAGATGAGATCTCTCCTGAGTCAACCTCGACTGCAGGAGGAGACGATATCTACTTCAACCTCGATTGGAGATGAGATATCCTCCGAGCTTCAACTTCAACATCAACTTTGACTAGCGATGAGATCTCCCTCGAGCTTTAACCTGAACCGGCATAGAGCCTAGAAAAGGACTTCGACAGTTGCCTTTTCTACACTCCCTTCCTTCGACTTTTGAACTCGGAAGTGGGGGGGACTATTATTGAGGATAAATCCTGCTCCTGCGAAAGTCCAGTCCGACGCTCAGCTTAATGCAACCGATAGCCATGGAAGAGCTTCAGTGCCCGAGTCTTAGCTGAGCTCCTTCAGTCGGTCGAACTTCTTAGCGGTTGAGCTCCTTCAGACTCCAAGCGGCCGGGCCTTAGCCAAACTCCTTCATCCGATCGAACTCCTCAGTGGTCGAGCTTCAGTCGGACTCCCGCGAGAGTCGAACTCTCTCCGCGCCCCTCTAATCGAATGCCCATGGGAGTCAAACTTTTTTTGAGCTTTCCCTTCGACCAAACTCCTTCCGGACTTCTCCCCTAGTTGGATTCCTCCAGCAGATTTCTCTCAGATAATCCCACCAGATGTATCCCCTTCAGGAGTCCGAACTCCTCTGAAATCGATACATGCCGAAGTCCACCAACCAACACCCGCTTTTTCATAGCTATGGCCATTAAATCTTGATGAATGGTCGCCATCAGTCTGCTGCAGGCGACAATGATCCACTATCAGATGGCGATGGCTGTCACCATCAATCTATGGCAGGCAACACTGTAGATGGTGTCTTCCTCAATGACTGACCTCGTCAGACCTCGAGCGGTCCACTATCAGACAGCTACAGCTACCACCATCAAGCTCCACCTATTAAAAGGATCCTCTAGATACGCTAACTCTAAGCTCTCCTCTCCTTCTCTAAACTCTACCAAACTCTTTCCAGAGCACTCCATTTCTGTTACTCGGAAGAGCTGACTTGATCGTCGGAGGGTCTTACCAAAGCCAGCCCACATCGACTCTGGATGGGATTTTATTTTGCAGGTCCCTGATGGCGACCTCATCCACCTCCTCTCCAGCTGGATTCGACGACAACCAAATTTTGCACCAACACATAGATTTCAAAACTTTTTTGAAATATAGAGTAGCGAAAGACATAGATTAAACTATCTAAACTACAACATGCATGTAATCAAATTACAAAACCCTACATCAAGGATCTACAACATGTTATGATGCAAATATAAATCTAAAATTAAATTAATCATTAGTGGTATTGATCATATCAATATCTAGATCTAGAATAATTCTAGATCTAATTCTAGATCATATCTACATCACCAAGAGATCAGATCTCTTACCTTTGCATGGATCGAGAACTCCATGGTTGAATCCGTTGTTGCCTTTGGAGCCGCACATACGTCCGACCTCTACAGGTGATCCACACAAACCTGCAATATAGATCAGAGGTTCGACGAATGAAGATCCGCTCGAAGTGCTAGCTTTTCGTAGATCCCTCCTGATGGTTAATCAAATACATATTCTTTAGATCTCTTGGACACTCTAAGAGATGAAGAATATGAGGAGGAATAAGGGAGGAATCCAATCCTTTGATCTTCCATAAATTAGAAATAAATACATTTGAAAAAACCCTAGGAGAAGATAAATATTCTCCTTTAGGATGTCAACGATTGATGTCCTTAAAACATCTATTATGCTAGGTTCAAAGGAGACCTTCTCCTCTTAATTTTTTTCTAATTTTTCAGATATCACACCCTTAGATTTTTCTCATAAAAATCTTATAAATAAAATTAAGAAGAAGGGCTCTCAAGAAAATCCTAAGAGAAAACCTTCTTCTCTTCTTCTTCTTGCATTAAGATATGATCAGATCATGTCCAAAAATGATCACCATGCCCCAACACCTTGGAGCATAGATCCCATACCCTGTTCTTCTCTCTCTCTTAGATCTTTATCATATAAAAATTACATAAAATAATGAAGAAGAAGATACTCAAAAGAAAATAAAGAAAAGATAATCTTCTCTTACCTTTGTGCCTTTATGACATCAACGATTGATGTCCAGATGAAGACCTTTTCTCTAAGAATCTTGGCACCATATTTCCTCAAGCACTTCCTATCTCTCTTTTTCTCTAATTTTCCATGATTTTTTTAGGATTTTTTATATTTTTTATGGTCAAAAAAAGAGACGTCCCCTTTATATTGCAAAACTAGGTCAAAACCTAGTCAAAGGAGGACTTCTATAGGGTGTCCAACTCTTGGAAGCCCCTCCCTTGACTTTTGGTGCATGAAATAGAAAACCAATGCCCTAAAAAAAGGGAGAAAGGGCAGAAATAATATTAGAGGCATGGGAAAAGTGGGCGCACAAGAGGAGGGAAGAGTTTAGGTCAAAGAGGACTCTTCCAAGTAGGAAACAATTTTCAACTTCCTTCTAATTTTGACCAAATCAAATTTAAATTCAATTCTTGAGATAATGGAGTTTGGAAAATCATTTCTTAGTTGTAGAAATCATAAAAAAAAATTTAGAATTAAAATATGGCATGGGCTTTCTTAGGCGCAAGTGAAAGAGAGAGAGTCCCAGTCCAACTGGGACTCCTCTTGTTTGACTAGGTCAAAATTATTTTAAATCTAATTTAAATTTTATTTAAATTAGATTAAATATAATCTAATTAAGGATGATCCTAGTCAAACTATGAGTCTAATTAAATTAGATTAAATCAAGATTTAAATCTGATTTAAATCCTAAGTCAATCAGATGCACCCAAATCCTAGTCAAACAAGGAATTGTTCTTTCTTTACAATTGGCTTATCCAATAAACTAATTAGACTTAATTTAATTAATTTCAAACTAATTCTATTTGAATCTAATTTAATTAGACTTGATCTCAGTCTGATTGCTCAATCAAATTAAGCCAATTAGCAATTCAATTGGTAATCGATCCTCCTGCAACACTTGCATTTGGTCAAACATCAATTGCATTGAATGTTTGACCTCAAAATGATTCTCAATCATCGATTAACCATCCGATCAGATTACAAGCTCTAATGTGTGTGACCCCATAGGTTCAAACCTATGTTGGTAGCATGGGAACCAATTTCTGTACCAATCGAAGTTACCATCTAGCAATGGTTCCCGATGTTCGGATAGGTTGAATGTATGCAAAGCAATTCTTAGAACCCTGACCCATGGTTACCATATAATTCATCCCTATGACCAATAATGCTCAAGATGACTTTGAGTATGCTGTCAAACACTCATACAAGTTATCTTTATTATGTCTCAAAATTTTGAAAATCCCATGACACCTCACGAGGATTACCCAGGCCTAGGTTTTGCTAAATTGAAACACAGCGAGACATTCTCTTCTTGAAGTTAATCAAGAGTGCTCAATCCCATCTTGACTCACACACTGACTCTATAAGTACTTGACTGTACCCAAAAATCTTTCATTTTCTATATTAGAAATACAGGTAGTCCAGCATCAAAGTATAGTGAGTTGCTCGCAAGTCACCATGGCGATCTCAGGTTGGAGGGATACTTATATCCATTGGCCTTAGCTAGCTATTCTTGATAGTAAAGTGCTACATTGATCATGTTTTGTATAGATGTACTACTACATCTCACCTGGATGTCATACCAGTGTCTCCATACCACTTGGTTATGAGGACAATCAATGCATATGGCATAAAGCAACCTACACTCGATAAGTTATCATCCTTGTTAATAACTTATCATTTGATCATGAACAATTTAAGAACCATCTGATAAATCCTTTTTTACTGATTGATTATATTTTTAAGGACTTCATCATAATTTAGGAGTTCATTTAAGGAAGATAGAACTTTTATGATGAAATAGCCAAATTACTATTATTATTAGATAATTCATATACTAATTTCAATCATCTACTACTTAGATGATTGGCTTTAGGATACATTTTTCAACAACTCTCACTTGGACTAAAGCAAATCAGAATGATATCAAATATCCTATCTTTCACTTGAGTTCATAGAACTCCTTAGTTCCGAGGCCTTAGCAAATGGGTCGGTCAAGTTCTCCTTCTACATCGATCTTCTAAAGATTGACGTCACCCAGATCAAATATCTAAGATGAAAATGATGCAGAATATGCTGGTCCTTTGGTTCTTTAGCCTGAGCTATTACTCTAGTGCTACGATAGAACTGGACCATAGGTGGAGGGTGCCACTCCTAACCTGCTAATGAACCTCAGTAACTACATAGCTTATATGGCAGCATCATATGCCTCGATGTACTCTACATCACTAACTGAATAAGCTAAAGTATCCTGCTTGGAATCTTTCCAATAGATTGCTCCTACAATTAGGATATGAGTCGACATTCTCTTATTGTCATCTTGTTCTGACTAAAAATAAAACATCCATATATTTTAAGTCAGTACTTTCATATTTGACTCACTAGACCTTAGTATTTCCCAAATACCTAGAAATTATCTATACAATCCTCCAGTGGATCTTACTTGGATCAGACTGGTATCTGCTCACTACCTCTAGTGAGTATACTATGTCTAATCTTGTACATGGATAAATAAGATGATAGCTAAAACTTTATTCCTTGCAATATTGGAATGCTATTCCAGATTAAGAGAATTTCATCCTCAAACATTACAAGTAATAACACTACGAAACATTTTGCCCAATAGTAAGTGCAGGGTTTGTCTTTGTTCATAACTAAGATATACATTCAGAACGTATATTCGAACTTTGAGATGATACTCAGATGGGCTTTATAGATCCTTACATTCCTATCTGCACTACTCTGATTCTATTAAAAATTCATTCACACCCAATGGATTTTATCCCTTTAGGTGATCAACTAGTGTCCATAGACTATTGATTTTCATAGACTTCAATTTGGATCATATGGCTCCAAGCCACTTCTCAGAATCAGGCCACTACACAATATTCTTATAGATGATTGGATCATTGTTGTTCTCATCAAACTCAACATGATCACCATCTCGGACCTAGACACTGAAGTATCTATCCGGCTAACATGGTACTTTATCGGATCTTCTTAAAGATGACACTTTAATGGGCTTTAGATTTGATCTGATTAAATCCGATTCTGTAGGTTTATCAGATAACGTCGGTTCTTTTCTATCAATTAAACTTTTACAAGTTCAACTTGATAGGCATCAGTTCCTTCTCTGAGGAACTCCTTTCCAAAGGAAATGCCCTACTACTGATGAACATCTTATGTTCTTTAGCATAGCAGAATTAATAACCCTTAAACACTTATTGGACGATGATCCAAGTTTATCTATGTGCAAATATATGACATAGGCTGATCAACTCTAAATCCGAAAGTGAGAGAGTCTAGGTCTACGTCTGATCCATATTCCATATGGAGTCAATGCAATAGATTAACTTGACATAAATTTTTAGAGTAGAAAAATAGTCACAACAGCACAACTCTATATTAGGCAGACAAGTATACCCTATTATGGATTAAACCATGTCTAACAAAGTTCAATTTCTCCTTTTAGATACACTATGTTTCAAGAAAGAATCCACTGAGAGAGAATCCTTTTCTCTCCTAGATATGTCATAAACTCTCTAGATAAGTATTTTCCTCCTCGATCTGATTGAAGAGCTTTAATACCTTATCTAGTTTTTTTTTTCATTATTGAATCATTTGTACATTTCAAATAATTCATCCAAGACATACCCATGCCCAGATAGGTCATCTATAATAAAATATTAATGTCTTCCTTTGGCACTTAAGTTCTAGGTCCACATACATCACTATGTATGAGACTTAGAACGTTATCGACTCCATCTTTTTCAATAAAAGATGACTTTGTCATCTTTCCAAGAAGACAAGATTCACAGGCTATCAGTTATTTACAATCATTGATATCGAGATTTTTCTCTCAAGCTAACCCATTTATCCTATTCTAGTCAATATGACTGAGCTTGTAATGCCAAACATAGACATCCATGACATAATCTAACTAGGGTGTGTACATTCCACTTATCTTAAGTCCCTACAATGAATTGCATAAGACCACTAGTATCTAATACCTAGGTAGTAAAATTATATACAGAGAAGTTTTAAGGTGTTATCATATAACATCTTTAATGAGCAACTTTTGCTCCTTTCTCTTGTTCAACCTATTGTGGTCAAGGGAAGCAAGACAAATCTTCTTCCTATGACCCTGTTTCAGACATTAGAAGTACTATGCTTAATTTGGGTTAATCTTGGACTAATTATTTTGACTGAACTCAGAAACTCCAATATGAATCCATTCGTACTGCTGAACCAATATTCAACTTTTGATACTAATTATTGAAGTTGGATCCATAAGTCTTCACTATCTAACAGTGATAGGAGCAATTAGGATTTAGCCTTAATAGAGAACAATGATCTATTGTATATGAATCATTTTAAGCCTAAAGACTTGGACTTTAGTCTAAAGGTTTTTCCACTATTTTATTCGAACTGGTAGCCTCTACCTTTAATTCGAGGAATTACGTTAATTTTCTAGTAGGTACTAGAATCCACATAGACTGCATACGAGCCCAACTTTGGTTGGCCCACCCATGTACATCTAAGGGTTGGTTCATAATCAATTATTTCTTCAAATAATTTTTAGTAATTTTAATTTTGCCCCAGGCCCTGATCAGTTGGCTTTGGTCTTCTCAGAGAAGGATCCAGTTAAGTCCAACCATTAATATGATCATACTAGATGCATCCAACCAATGAATGATTAGGCCCAACTTTGGTTGGCCAACCCAACCATCATTAGAGAGATATATCCAAGTCATCATATGATGGATGATAATTTCATTAGTCAACAAGCACCAGGCCTTTGAGCCTCTAATGATTATTGAGTTAATGGACCCATTATCAAACACCTTAGTGGGAGGCTATGACTCCATTATCCCCATAACTTTGTCATTTTAAGGAACTAATAATTTTAGAAGATTTAAATTATTAGTGATTTAAGGATAGAAAGAATATGGACCAATTTGCTCCCATTGACTTCACCAAGTTAAGTCCTACCACTAACTTCGCAAGTCACTGCTGAGGACTACGATCAATTACGGTCCATGGGCACCTAAATTAGTCTCACTGATTTTCTATGTGACATGGGTTAGCATGAATAAATGAGCAACCTAATCAAAAATTTGATTAACCACATTAGCCAGGTAAGTGAGATCGGTGGAAGGGTCTGCCAAGGCTTACCTTAAACACCATTAGAAATGGCCAGGTAAGTAGGTTGCCAATTAAAAACCATCGGTCTGGGATGCCAGACTTACCTTAGACACCAATTGGTTTGTCAGTTTTGATTTGGTCTGCCTAAAGACTCGGGCTCGACCACTGAGCCACGATTAGCATCCATGTGTTAGATGTATGGACTTTGATCAACTACAACTATTGAAGTGATCTATAAAAATGACCTAATCCTAATTAACTATTAATTAGGTTTGATCAATTTCTTAACTATGTCCATATTTAATCTAATCTTAGGTCTAATCCAGTTAAGGACATGATCAAAGCTAACCCATTTTTCTTTAACCCATATTTTATGAAATTATCTTAGGATCTTCAAATCATAAACCTAGATCCTAAACAATCACTTAATTCTTAATTATGTTCAAAGTTTGGATATATAGAATCTTAGAACTAGTTTCTGATTTTATTATTTGAAATATTTTTAAATTGTATTGAATCATATTCAATATATAGTTTTAGATCTGATTTGTTTTATTATTTAGATCCTATCCTAGGATTTTAAATCTAGGGTTTTACAAAAAGTAAGTTCATGATTTAATTTCTATAAAATAAATATGTCACACATATACATTCTAGATTTAAAATAAAAATTACATATCAACATATGCAATAAGAGGATTAGATCTAAACATAAAATATATCATGTGGATCGGATCATAAATCATTTAAAATTAGATTTAAAATCTAAAAATAAACCATATATTATTTTAGATCTCATCTAACATATTTATGACTTAGGTTTCTCAGATTAGCACATACTAGGATAACCTTTTCACTGTAAGGGTTAAACCTTATAGCAGAACAACCTTATGATAGTATGTGCAATCTTTATATTATTTAGATCTAATCTAAATAATCTAAAATAGATCTAATATCTATTAAATCTTAGATTTAAGTTAAAAAATTAAATCATAAATTTTCTTAGATCTAATCTAAATAATTCATGATTTTGATTTAGATCAACACATATTAGGACAACCTTTTCATTGCAAGGGATTAACCTTACAATAGGATATCCTTATGGTAGTATGTGCGATCTTTAATTAACTTTAATTTTTAGATTTAATCTAAAGCATATATAAATATATTATAATAGAATCTAGATACTCTAATACCACTGATAGAAAATATGCAGGGTTTCATACATAGATTTCAAATTTTTTTTGAAATATTGAGCAGCGGAAGACATAGATTAAACTATTTAATCTACAACATGTATGTAATCAAATTATAAAATCCTACATCAAGGATCTATAATATATTATAATAAAAATATAAATCTAAAATTAATCAAAAGTAGTATTGATCATATCAATACTAAGATCTAGAATAATTCTAGTCTAACCCTAGATCGTATCTAGGTCACCAAGAGATCAGATCTCTTACCTTTGCATTGATTGAGAACTCTACGGTTGAATTCATTATTGCCTTTGTAGTCGCACATGCATCCAGCCTCTACAGATGATCCATACGAACCTGCAACATAGATCGGAGGTTCATCGAACGAAGATCCGCTCGAAGTGCTAGCTTCTCGTGGATCCCTCCTGATGGTTAATCAAATACTTATTCTTTACATCTCTTGGACATGCCAAGAGATGAAGAATACAAGAAGGAATAAGGAAGGAATCTAATCCTTGGATCTCCCATAAATTAGAAATAAATACATATGAAAAAACCCTAGGAGAAGACAAATCTTCTGCTTCAAGACGTCAATGGTTGATGTCCTAAAAACATCTATTATGCTAGGTTAAAAGGAGACATTCTCCTCTAGATTCTTTTCTAATTTTTCAGATATCACACCCTCAGATTTTTCTCATAAAAATCTCATAAATAAAATTAAGAAGAAGGGCTCTCAAAGAAACCCTAAGAGAAGACCTTTTTCTCTTCTTCTTCTTGTATCAGGACATGATCAGATCATGTCCAAAAATGATCACCAAGCCCCAATGCCTTGGAGCACAAATCCCACACCCTCTTCCTCTCTCTCACTCAAATCTTTATCATATAAAAATCACATAAAATAGTGAAGAAGAAGATATTCAAAAGAAAATAAAGAGAAGATAATCTTCTCTTACCTTTGTGCCTTCATGACATCAATAATTGATGTCTAGATGAAGACCTTTTCTCTAAGGATCTTGGCACCATCTTTCCTTAAGCCCTTCCTCTCTCTCTTTTTCTCTGATTTTCCATAATTTTTTTAGTATTTTCACATCCTCTATGGTCAAAGAAAGAGGCATCCCCTTTATATTGCAAAATTAGATCAAAACCTAGTCAAAGGAGGACTTCTATGGGGTGTCCAACTCTTGGACGCCCCTTCCTTAACTTTTGGTGTGTGAAATAGAAAACCAATGCCTTAAAGAAAGGGAGAAAGAGTGGAAATAATATTGGAGGTGATAAGTATAATAAATTCATCAATAAAAGTATTAATTTATTAATTAATTGATATTAATTTTTAAGAATTATTAATCAATTTATATATAATTTTTGAAAAATTCATATTTTTATTAATTAAAAAAATAATAAAAAAATAATAAAAATTAAAAAATAAAATTTTATTATCAATAGAAAGAGCTCATTTTTCTAATCATAATGAAATAAATTTCAAGAAAAACGAAGCTAAAATAGAAAAGATATGAATTTTTAAAAATATAAAATAAATAAAAATTAAATAAAAAAAGAAAATGGCTCAGCCGGCTCCGCAAGCCGAGCCACCAAGCCAAGCCGAGCCATCAAAGCTGACTCAGCCATTGGAGCCATCAGCCGGTCTACGATCCAGGCGTAGACTGCCAGCTCAGCAAAATCCGGCGAATCAGAGCCTGCCACGTGGTGGACCTAGACCCTTAAAGGGTCTATAGAAATTTATCACGGCTCACAGGGCAATCTGGTCATTTTACTCGATGACAGAAGCGTTGATTGGTTGCGGTGTGCGGTGCAGCCGATCTACGCGGTCCATGGGAATAGTGATTGCACGATCGGACGGGTGCGGTTGATTGCGGTTAGGATCGGACAGTCAGCATTTTTTTTGGTTGCCAATTTTACTCGGATCACCATCAGACGGTAGCGCCTAATTCCAGCTTCGATCCGACGGTCCAGAATACTCTCGGCGGTGATCAGGACTCCCGAAGCGCGATTTGCTGCCAGATTTCCTCGATGAAGCGCGATCGGACAGTCAGAATTTAATCCGACCCGATCTGAGTTGATCTGCATCCGATTTTGATGATTTTTGGATCGTTGGATTTCTATTGAACGGCTGAATTTTATCAGATTTATCAGAGTCATATCAGAGCTATTTTGATTCAAATTTTATCCGATTTATTTATATTTTGACGATTACAAAGGCATTAGTCCCATATTGCCTTTAAAAAAAAATATCCAGCCCTCCTAGCTCTATAAAAAGGACCCCAGGCCATCAGAAATTAACATCTCCGATCAAGGTGAAGCTTTGGTACAGGGCGAAGCTAGGCTATGGGTTAAAGGCTGCTTCGAAGCAACGGATGCCGAGAAGAAGAGCCGAGCTTCTACACCATCTTTCTGCCAATGCCGATCCAAGATCAGAGATCAGGCTATTTTATTCTTTTTAAATTCTATGTATTTAAATTCTAAAATTTTAATTAATAAAAATTTTATTTTTGCATTTTAATTTCTTGCTTTTAATTTTTATTATAATTTAATTTCCATACTTTAATTATTATTTTTTTATTGCAAGTAGATGCTAAGATCTAATTAGTAGATCTTAGTACCAAGTTTAAATTCCTGCATCTTTTAATTTTCACTTTTTATTTTTCAACATCACTTTTGATCTCGAAACTCTTTTTTTTTATCTTTTTCTTTTATAAAATCAAAGATTTTAAATCTAAAAATACTACCTTTCCTGTGGATTCAACCCGACTCACTGCTATGTACACATTTTCAATGATTTTAAGAAGTCAGATTAAACTGATAAACACGGTGTCTTAACGACAACATCGCATTCCTATCAAGTTTTTGGCGCCGTTACCGGGGAAGGCATGGATATTAAATTTTTGATCTCTTTGATTTTTCTATAAAAAAATTATAAATAAAATTTTTATTTTCTTGCTAATTTTTTTATTATTTTGCAGAAAAAAAAGAATAAAAAGAATCAGAAGTTTTGCCTGGTGAGATCAATCCTAACCCTAGTTCTCTTTCCTTTTTATTTATTTATTTATTTATTTTATTTTTAAATTAATTTAAAAAAATATCCATTTAAACCTAATTAAAAGCCTCATGATAAGATTAGAAACCCTAACTGTTTAGAGCATGCATCATATTAGTTTTATTTTTATTTTTATTTTTTTTTTTATTTTATTTTTATTTTTTTTTGGTGATTGCTGGAGGCAAGGTAAGCCTTTCAGAATTCAATTAGTTGCATGCATCTAGTTTAAATTGCATAGAACCCTTTGATTGAATTTTTTTTTTTTTTGTGCATATTCATATTAAACCAAATTAAGGGCACAACCCAATTAAACAAGATAAGGTGGGGATTTGATCACCCTTCCTTAGCCCACAAACAACCAACCAGCATCCTGCATTGACCTAAGCCTTTAATTTTAAAATCAATTAGACATCAACCCTAGGAACTCGAGCTCAATAGGATAAGAAATCCTAAGAGTTGAACCGGGTTAGGATAAGTCAATTTGACTGATGTCTAGGAAAGTGGTTCAGGGACGATTGGGCCCGAAGGAAGGTGGTTTCTAATTAGTTCCGTTCGCTTACCTGGCCAAGCACAATTGGTGTCTAAGGCAAGCAACGGGGGGACTCCCACCGACCTTACACTTACCTAGCTAGTTGATTGGCTAATCCTACACTTGGAGGGCTTGAAGGTGACCTTGGCAGTTAGGAGCTGTCTAGATCTAGGACAACCTTTAGTCAGGATTGATTGACCAACTTGATTGCTAACCAACATTAAATCTAATTAAACCTAA
This sequence comes from Cocos nucifera, assembly GCA_006176705.1. Taxonomy (NCBI): domain Eukaryota; kingdom Viridiplantae; phylum Streptophyta; class Magnoliopsida; order Arecales; family Arecaceae; genus Cocos; species Cocos nucifera. Next base: position 55,705 of record QRFJ01002825.1, on the reverse strand, counting down.
TTCTTCTCTTTCTTCTTAGTTCTAGGACTCCTTAGGATCTTTTCTTTAGAACTCTTCTTTCTTACTCCTCTAAAAATAAAATAAAATAAAATAAAATAAAAATTAAATTAAACTAACTAAAAAATATTAAAAATAATAATTAAATTAAATTAAATTAAATTAAAATTAACAAATAAAATAATTAAAAAAATTAATTAATTTTTAATATAATAAAATAATAAAAAAATTAATTAAAAAAATTCTAAAATTTTTTGAACCATACATTAGGGTTACACTAATACATGCATGGTAGGAAATCACTTTTTCTGATTTAGTTGAACTTAATTGAATGGTTGATTCACATTAAACATAATAATGGCTAATATGAATCTAATAGTCCAAAAATTAGGTAAAGTTGACCTTCTTGCTCAGAAAATAGATCAACTCCTAACCCTAGGTCAACAATCTCCTGCATAATTCACATCATCTTCTAATTATCAGAAGAATTATTCAATCTGTGCTAGTCCAACCCATCATGTAAGTGAATATCCTATGACTGCACAGTTTCCATATTTTATCCAAGAACAAGTTCAAGCTACTCAAGGATACTCCAAATTGATTAATGACCCATTTTCAAATTCATATAATCCAGATTGGAGCAACCACCATAATTTTTCTTGGATGTCCCAACAGACTCAGGCTCAGACCCAAATTTCACTTGAGCAAAATTATCAAAATTATGCCTATAATAATGGTCAGTCTAGTCAGTTTATTCAGCCATCATATTATAATCAACCCTCATACCCACCTCCTCAACAGACCAATCTAGCCGATGATAGATTTAACCAACTTCAATAATTGATTCTGACTCAACAGCAATCTATCATCAGACTAGAAGCTCAAACAGGACAATTAGTTGAGTCTAACATGAGGAGAGAACTAGATCAACTACCGAACCTACCAATTTCAAACAATCACCTAATGACTACCAACCACCTGGATTAAATTATCAATCTAATGTTTCATCTAAGAATCTTCAATTTGAGAATACCAAAGTAATTCCTGAACTTAAAAGCTATAGGATTCTTATGGACCCATACCAAGACCAGGTGAGAGAGGTTAGTACTGATGCTAGCCAAAATGAAAATTTAGAGGAACTGGTTAGTACTGAGACTAACCACATAGAAGAACCCAAGCCAGGAATTAGTACTGATGCTAGTTCCAGTTTAAATGAGATAGAAATAAGGGAAAAGAGAATAGATGATTTACCCGAGACTTATAAACCTAATGTCCTATTTCCTTCAACCCTAGAAGCTGGTTCTTCTTATAAAAATCAAAAGGCATGTAATGAAATGTCAATGAAGTTGTTTAAGCAGGATCATATTAATTTACCTCCAGAATTAAAACCGCCTTTAGTCACCATTCCAGCACCCATTGAATCAAACTTAACTCCTAAAACTCCATTCATGAGCATTTTAGAAAAATAAATAGGAGAAATTCTTAATAAACATGGGTCTGAGAATGGAATCATAAAATATATCCCAAAAATTAACAGTGAATATATCAATAATGGGATTAAAAATCAACTTTCTGAGATTGGCAATCCAAAATCATTGGAATTTGTCAATCCAATATTCGACACAGGATAGTGAGCTGCATTGTGTCTGGCTGAAGACGGTAAACTTAGCGCTTGTTGGGAGGCAACCCAATATTTAGTTTTTATCTAATTTATCTTTTTAGTTTATTTTTTTTTAGGATAATTTGAATAAGTTGGAGGGAGAGCTCAAATTTTTAAAGGCATGTGCTGGACCAAAAAAAAAAAAACATATATATATATATATATATATATATATATATATATATATATATATATATATATATATACTGAGTTAGGTGTATTCTTCATGTTTTTTATTACATCCTTTATTTTTTCTTCTTCTCCATTGAGGACAATGTCGATTAAGTTGGGGGGAGAGAAAAATAAAAAAAATTTTAAAATTTTAAGTCCTCGAAAAAGTTAGTATTTAGTATTTAGATACTTGATTATGCTTAAGAATCGAATAAAACTAAGCATTTTTAAAAGAAAATTGATACACAGATCAGAGAATCTGTGAGATATTAAGGAATCAAGTATTAAAAAAATTCAATAAAGAGTTAAGTCCAGAACATAAAAAAAATTTTCTTGGAGTATTTCTAATTATTTCTACTAGCATCAAAGAAAAATCTACTTTTTATAGGCTTGTGTAGGGTAACTATACATTTCTTCATATAAAAATTTATTTTAATAAAATAGTTTTCAAGTACTTCTCACTGAGTAACCGGGCCTCTTTGCCTAAGCAAGCATTGAGTTTCACATCAAAAGGTGGGAAGGGCAAAGAAGCTCGTTGTAAAGCTAGTCTTAACTCGTAGCCTATTTGATTCAAGCTAGTAAGCCTGAGGGGTATTCTATACCTAGTGCCCTAAAGCCAACTAGGTTTGGGAGTCATTGGCCCAAGACTCGCTACATGGATCAAATAGAAAGCTTAAGGAGTTAAGACACTCAATAGTGGTACAACATTAAAAAAAAAAAAAAAAAAAAAAGAAACATTGGTTTCCCACCAAGTAACCGGGTCCCGTTGCCTAAGTAAGCAATGATATTCGCATCAAAAAGTGGGCAATGTAAAAATAAAAATTAATAAATGAAGGATGGAAGTAGCAATACACTTGCCTATATGAAAGTTTAGACAAATCAGAGATAAAAGGTGAAATAATTTAGAAAAAGTTCTGAAAAATTTAATGTTCTTTACTTAATTTTTCTATTGATAAGTATTAATACCCCAATGATATATCTCATTTAAGCTCTACTGAATATCAATGGCCATTTTGAAAATTGCTTAGGTAAAATTCGAAACTCTAAAGTTAAAAGGTATTTAAAACTAAATTCTTTCTTTACTCGAGGACGAGCAAAGCTTAAGTTGGGGGGTGTGATAAGCATCATAAATTCATCAATAAAAGTATTAATTTATTAATTAATTTATATTAATTTTTAAAAATTATTAATTAATTTATATATAATTTTTGAAAAATTCATATTTTTATTAATTAAAAAATTAATTAAAAAATAATAAAAAAATAATAAAAATTAAAAAATAAAATTTTATTATCAATAGAAAGAGCTCATTTTTTTGATCACAACAAAATAAATTTCAAGTAAAATGGAGCTAAAATGAAAAAGATATGAATTTTTAAAAATATAAAATAAATAAAAATTAAATAAAAAAGAAAATGGCTCAGCCGGCTCCGCAAGCCGAGCCACCAAGCCAAGCCGAGCCATCAAAGCCGACTCAGCCATTGAAGCCATCAGCCGGTCTACGATCCAGGTGTGGACCGCCAGCTCAGCAAAATCCGGCGAATCAGAGCTTGCCACGTGGTGGACCTAGACCCCTAAAGGGTCTACAGAAATTTATCGCGGCTCACAAGGGCAATCTGGTCATTTCACTCGGCAAGAAGGTGCATTGATTGGTTATGCGCGTGCGGTGCGGTCTATGCCATGGGAACAGTGATTGCACGATCGGAAACAGTGATTGCGGGTGCGGTTGATTGCGTTGTTATGCGGACGGTCAGGATTTTCGGACGGCTATGGTTGCATTTTTCGGTTGCCAATTTCACTCGGCGGATCACCATCGAATGGTAGTGCCTGATTCCAGGCTTCGATCCAATGGTCCAGAATGCTCCCGACGGTGATCAGAACTTCCGAAGCGCGTGATTTGCGGCCAGATTTCCTCGATCAAGTGCGATCGGACGGTCAGAATTTAATCCGACCCGATCTGAGCTGATCTGCATCCGATTTTGATGATTTTTGGACCGTTGGATTCCTATTGAATGGCTGGAATTTTATCAAATTTATCAGAGTCATATCAGAAGCTATTTTGATTCAAATTTTATCCAAATTTATTTATATTTTGATGATTACAAAGGCATTAGTCCCATATTGCCTTTAGAAAAAATATCCAGCCCTCCTAGCTCTATAAAAAGGACCCCAGGCCATCAGAAATTAACATCTCCGATCAAGGTGAAGCTTTGGTACAGGGCGAAGCCAGGCTATGGGTTAAAGGCTGCTTCGAAGCAACGGGTGCCGAGAAGAAGAGCCGAGCTTCTACACCATCTTTCTGCCAATGCCGATCCAAGATCAGAGATCAGGCTATTTTATTTTCTTTTTTTTTAAATTCTTATGTATTTAAATTCTAAAATTTTAATTAATAAAAATTTTATTTTTGCATTTTAATTTCTTGCTTTTAATTTTTATTATAATTTAATTTCCATACTTTAATTATTATTTTTTTATTACAAGTAGATGCTAAGATCTAATTAGTAGATCTTAGTACCAAGTTTAAATTCCTGCATCTTTTAATTTTTGCTTTTTATTTTCCGACATCACTTTTGATCTCGAAACTCTTTTCTTTTATCTTTTTCTTTTATAAAATCAAAGATTTTAAATCTAAAAATACTACCTTTCCTGTGGATTCGACCCGACTCACTGCTATCTACACATTTTCAATGATTTTAAGAAGTTGGATTAAACTGATAAACACGGTGTCTTAACGACAACATCGCATTCCTATCAGGAGGCAAGGGGAAAGTGGGTGTAGAAGAGGAGGGAAGAGTTTAGGTCAAAGAAGACTCTTCCAAGTAGGAAACAATTTTCAACTTCCTTCTAATTTTGACCAAATCAAATTTAAATCCAATTCTTGAGATAATGGGGTATGGGAAATCATTTCTTAGATGTGAAAATCATAGAAAAAGTTTGGAATTAAAATATGGCATGGGCTTTCTTAGGTGCAAGTGAAAGAGAGAGAGTTCCAATCCAACTGGGACTCCTCTTATTTAACTAGGTCAAAATTATTTTAAATCTAATTTAATTTTTTTTAAAATTAGATTAAATGAAATCCAATTAAGGGTGATCCAAGTTCAACTAGGAGCCTAATTAAATTAGATTAAATCAAGATTTAAATCTGATTTAAATCCTAAGTCAATTAGGTGCACCTAAGTCCTAGTCAAACAAAAAATTGTACTTTCCTTATAGTTGGCTTATCCAATAAACTAATTAGACTTAATCTAATTAAATTCAAACTAATTCTAATTAAATCTAATTCAACTAGACTTGATTTTAGTCTAATTGCTCAATCAAGTTGAGCCAATTAGCAATCCAATTACTAATCGATCCTCCTGCAATAGTTGTATTTGGTCAAACATCAATCACATTGAATGTTTGACCTCAAAATAATTCTCAATCATCGATTAAACATTCGATCAGGTTAAAAGCTCTAATGTATATGACCTCATAGGTTTGAACCTACATCGGTAGCATAGGAACCAATTTCTGTACCAATCAATGTTACCATCTAGCAATGGTTTCCGACGTTCGGATAGGTCGAATGTATGCAAAGCAACATTCTTAGAATCCTGGCCCATGGTTACCATATAATTCATTCCTATGACCAATAATGCTCAAGATGATTTCAAGTATGCTATCAAATACTCATACAAGTTATCTCTATTGTGTCTCAAAATTTTACAAATCCTATGTCACCTCACGAGGATTATCCAGGCTTAGGTTTTGCTAAATTGAAATACAGCGAGATATTCTCTTTCTGAAGTTAATCAGGAGTGGTCAATCCCATCTTGACTCATACACCAACTCTATAACTTGACTGTACCTAAAAATTTTTCATTATCTATATTAGAAATATAGGCAGTCCAGCACCAAATTATAGTTAGTTGCTCACAAGTCACCATGGCGATCTCAGATCGGAGGGACACATATACCCATTAGCTTAGCTAGCTATTCTTGATAGTAGAGTGCTACATTAGTCACGTTTAGTGCAGATGTACTTCTATATCTCATCTGGATGCCATACCAGTGTCTCCATACCACTTAGTTATGAGGACAACCAACGCATATGGCATAAAGCGACCTACACTCAATAAGTTATCATCCTTATTAATAACTTATCATTTGGTCGTCAATAATTTAAGAACCATCCAATAAATCTTTTTTTATCAGTTGATTGTGGTTCTAAGAATTTCATCATACCTTGGTAGTTCATTTAAGGAAGATAGAACTTTTATGATGAAATAGCCAAACTACTATTATTATTAGATAATTCATATACTAATTTCAATCATCTACTACTTAGATGATTGGCTTTAGGACACATTTCCCAATATGGGCATCCAAAACTCTAGAGATATTCATGTGAAAACCAAAAGGAAAAGTTGGTGGGGCATGGAGGTTTGAGGTGCCAAGTTCTTTGGAGAAAATCCTTTCTTTTGGACAACATAAGCTGATGTCTTGAAGAGACAAGGTAAGAGAAGATTGTCTTCTCTTTATTTTTTTTATATATTTTTTCTCTTATTTATTCTTTATGATTTTTATGTAATAAAAATTTGAGAGAGAGAGGAATAGGGCATGCGGATAAGTGCTCCATGTTGTTGGGGCATGATGTTCTTTTTGGACATGATTTGATCATGTCTTGATGAGATAAGGAGAAGAGAAGAAAGGTCTTTTCTTAGGATTTCTTGGAGAACCCTTCTTCTTCAATTTTTATGAGAATTTTGTATGAATAAAATTAGAAATCTTAGATCTAAAAACTTAGAAAAAATTCTAGAGGAGAAGGTCTCCTCTTGTCCTAACATAGAGATATTTTTAGGACATCAATCGTTGATGTCCTAAAGGAGAAGATTTATCTTCTCTTAGGATTTATTTTTTCTTGATTTTATTTTTTAATTTATGGAAGATCCAAGGTTTGCAATCCTCTCTTATTCCTCCTTATCTTCTTTATCTCTTGGAGTGTCCAAGAGATCCGGAGAACATGTATTTGATTAACCATCAGAAGGATCCTACGAGAAGCTAGCATTTTGAGCAAATCTTCATTTGACGAACCTCCGATCTATCTTGCAGGTTCATGTGGATCACCTATAGATTCAAGATGCATGTGCGGCTCTAAAAGCAACAATGAAAATTAACCATGGAGTTCTCAATCCATGCAAAGGTAAGAGATCTAATCTCTTGGTAATGTAGATATGATCTAGGGTTAGATCTAAAATTATTCTAGATCTAGGTATTGATATATCTATACCACTTCTGATTAATTTAATTTTAGATTTATATTTACATCATAACATATTATAGATTCTTGATGTAGGGTTTTGTAATCTGATTGCATGCATATTGTAGATTAAACTATTTAATCTATATCTTCTGCTGCTTTAATTTTAAAAAAATTTTAAAATCTTGCATGAAACTCTGCATGTTTCTCAACAGTGGTATCAGAGCACCTAGGTTCTTTTATAACATATTCATGTATGCTTAAAAATAAATTTAAAAATTAAAATCAATTAAAGATTACATATACTGCCATAAGGTTGTCCTGTTGTAAGGTTAACTCCTTACAATGAAAAGGTTGTCCTAGTATGTGCTGATCTGAATCTAAATCATGAATAATTTAGATTTGATCTAAAAAAATTAATGATTTAATTTTTTTTATTTAAATCTAAAATTAAATAAATATTATATATATTTTAAAATATTTAGATTAGATCTAAATAATATCAGAATTGCACATACTACCATAAGATTGTCCTGCTATAAGGTATACCTCTTACAGTGAAAAGGTTATCCTAGTATATGCTGATCTGAGAAATCTAAATTATAAATATATTAGATGAGATCTAAAATAATTTATGATTTATTTTTAGATTTTAAATCTAATATAAAATAATTTATGATCTGATTTTGATCATTTAGATGAGATCCATGTGATATGTTTCATGTTTTGATCTAGATTTTCATGTTGCATATATTGATATGTAGCTTTATTTTTTAATCTAGTTTGCATATGTATGACATATAAATTTTGTAGAATTTAAATTATGAACCTAGTTTCTGCAAAACCCTAGATTCAAAATCCTAAGACATGATCAAAATATAAAATAAATCAGATCTAAAACCATCATTTGAATTTGATTCAAAGTAAAGTGTTTACAATTTGAAAAATATTTTAAATAATAAAATCAAAAATTAGTTCTGAGGTTTCATAAATCCAAACCCATAAGTCTGAAACTTAATTGAGAATTAAGTAATTATTTAGGATCTAAGTTTGTGATTTGAAGATCCTAAGATAATTTCATAAAATATTGATTAATGGGTAATGGGTTAGCTTTGATCAGGTCCTCAACTAGGTTAGATCTAGGGTTAGATTAAATATAAACTTAGTTAAGAAATTAATCAAACCTAATTAATAGTTAATTAAGATTAGATCATTTCTTTAGATCAATTCAGTAGTTATAGTTGATCAAAGTCCATACATCTAATAAATGGATACTGATCGTGGCTCTATGGTCAAGCCCGAGTCTTTAGGCAAACCAAATCAAAATTGATAAATCTATTGATGTCTAAGATAAGTCTGGCATCCCAGACTGGTGGTTTTTAATTGGTCACTTGCTTACCTGGCCATTTCTGATGGTGTCTAAGGTAAGCCTTGGCAGATCCTTCCACTGATCTTACTTGATCAATGTGGTTAATCAAGTTTTGATTAGGTTGTTCATTGATTCATGCTAACCCATATCACATGGAAAATCAGTGAGACTGATCTAGGTGCCCATGGATCAAAATTGATCCTAGTCCTCATCAGTGACTTGTGAAGTCAGTGGGAGGACTTGACTTGATGAAGTTAGTGAAAACAAATTGGTCCATGTCCTTTCTATCCTTAAATCACTAATAATTTAAATCCTCTAAAATTATTAGATCCTTAAAATGATAAAGTTATGGGGATAACTGAGTCATAGCCTTCCATTAAGGTGTTTGATAATGGATCCATTAACTCAATAATCATTGAAGGTCCATAGGCCTGGTGCTTGTTGACTAATGGAATTATCATTCATCATATGATGATTTGGATGTGTCTCTCTAATGGTGGCTAGGTTGACCAACTATAGTTGGGCTTAATCATTCTTTAGTTAGGTGCACCAAGTATGCTTATGTTAATGGTTGGACCTAACCAATTCCTTGCAGTGGAGGCCCTAGCCTACTGATTAGATTTTCGAGGCAAAATTAAATTACTAAAAATTATTTAGAAAAAATAATTGATTATTAACCTACCCTTAGATGTACATGGATTGACATAATGATGTATGTGAACCTATGAACTTAAGTGCCAAAGGAAGATATTAATATTTCATTATAGATGTCCTATTTAGGTATGGATGCATCTGGGATGAATCATTTGAAATGTTCAAACGATTCCATAATGAAATAGAAAAATAAACTGGATAAGATATTAAAACTCTTCGATCAGATCAAGAAGGTAAATACTTATCCAGTAAATTTGTGACATATCCACGAGAGAATATGATTATCTCTCAGTAGATTTTTTTCAAAATACAGTGTATCTAAAACAAGAAATTGAACTTTGTTAGAGATGATTCCATCCACGATAGAAATTGCTAGTCTGCCTATTTCAGGGTTATGCTTATTGACTACTTATTTTACTCTGAAAATATTCTGAGTAAATCTATCGCAAAGACTCCATATGGCATATGTATCAGGCATAGACCTAGACTCTTTCATCTTTGAGTTTAGGGTTGATCGGCCTATGTCATAGGTTTGCACACAGATAAACATGGATCCTGACCTAATAGGTATTTAAGGGTGATTAATTCTACCATACTGAAGAACATGAGATGTTCTTTAGCAGTAGGGCATTCCTTTTAGAAAGGAGTTCCTTAGAGAAGGAACTGATGCCTGTCAAGTTGAACTAGGAGAAGTTTGACTGGTAGAAAAGAATCGACATAATCTAGTAAACCTATAGAATCAAATTTGATCAGATCAAACCTGAAGCCCATTAAAGTGTCATCTTTAAAAAGATCCAATAGAGTACCGCATTAGTCGGACAGATACTTTAGTATCTAGATCCGGGATGGCGATCCTATTGAGCTCGATGAGAACAACAAGGATCCGATCACCTATAGGGATACAATGCAGTGGCTTGACTCTGAGAAGTGGCTTGGAGCCATATGATCCAAATTGAAGTTCATGAAAATCAATAGTGTATGGACACTAGTTGATTCACCTAAAGGGATAAAACTCATTGGATGTGAATGGATTTTTAATAGGATCAAAGTAGCGTAGATGGAAAGGTAAGGACCTATAAAGTCCATTTGAGTATTATCTCAGAGTTCGAACAAATGTTCTGAATGTATATCTTTGTTACGAGCAAAGACAAATCTTGTATTTATAATTGGGCAAAATATTTTATAGTGTTATTTCTTGTGATGTTTGAGGATGAAATTTTCTTAATCGAAAATAGCATTTCAGTATTGCAAGGAATAAAGGTTTAGCTATCATCTTATTTCTCCATGTACGAGATCAGATATGGTATGCTCACTAGAGGTGGTGAGCAGATACCAGTCTGATCTAAATGAGGGCCACTGAAATATTGTAATGATAATCCTTAAGTATTTGAAAAATACCAAGGTTCAGTGACTCAAATATGGAAATACTGACTTAAAACATGTGGATATTTTAATTTCAATCAAAACAAGATGATAATAAGAGAATGTCGAGTCATACTCTAATTATAGGAGCAATCTGCTGAAATGTTCCAAACAGTATACTTTAGCCTATTCAGTTAGTAATGTAGAGTACATCATGGCATATGATGCTACCATGTAAGCTGCATAGTTGCTGAGGTTCATTAGCAGGTTGGGAGTGGCACCCTCCACTAATGGTTCTGTCCTATTGTAGCACTAGAGCCATAGCTCAGGCTAAAGAACCAAAGGACAAGCATATTCTACATCACTTTTATCTTAGATATTAGATCTGGGTGACGTCGATCTTTAGATGATCGATGTAAAAGGAGAAGTTGACTGACCCATTAGCTAAGGCCTTGGAACTAAGGAGTTCTACGAACTCAAGTGGAAGATAGGATATTTGATATCATTCTAATTGGCTTTAGTCCAAGTGGGAGTTATTAAAAAATGTATCCTAAAGCCAATCATCTAAGTGGTAGATGATTTAAATTAGTATATGAATTATCTAATAATAATAATTATTTGGCTGATTCATCATAAAAGTTCTATCTTCCTTAAATCAACTCCTAAATTATGATGAAGTCCTTAGAACTACAACAATCGATAAAGAAGAATTTATCGAATGGTTCTTAAATTATTCATGATCAAATGATAAGTTATTAATAAGGATGATAACTTATCGAGTGTAGGTTGCTATATGCCATATGCGTTGGTTGTCCTCATAACCAAGTGGTGTCGAGACATTGGTATGCCATCCAGGTGAGATGTAGGAGTACATTTACACTGAACGTGATCAATGTAGTACTCTACTGTCAAGAGCAGCTAGCTAAGGCTAATGGGTATAAGTGTCCCTCCGACCTGAGATCACCATGATGACTTGCAAGCAACTCACTATACTTTAGTGCTGGACTGCCCGTATTTCTAATATAGGTTCGAAAGACTTCTGGATACAGTCAAGTACTTATAAAGTTGGTGTATGAGTCAAGATGGGATTGACCACTTCTGATTAACTTCAGGAAGAGAATGACTCATTTTATTTTAATTTAGCGAAACCTAGGCCTGGGTAATCCTTGTAAGGTGTCATGGGATTTGCAAAATTTTAAGGCACAATAGAAATGACTTATACGAGTATTTGACAGCGTACTCCAAGTCATCTTGAGCATTATTGGTCAAAGGGATAAATTATATGATAACCATGGGCCAGGGTTCTAAGAATGTTGCTTTGCATATATTTGACCTATCCGAACGTCGGGAATCATTGCTAGATGTTATCTTCGATTGGTATAGAAATTGGTTCCTATGCTACCAGCTCAGGTTCAAACCTATGGAGTCATACATATTAGAACTTGTAACTTCATCAGATGGTTAATCGACAATTGAGAATCATTCTAAGGTCAATCCATCAAAATGATTGATGTTTGACCTAATGCAAGTATTGTAGGAGGACCGATTAGCAATTAGATTACTAATTGGCTCAATTTGATTGAACAAACGAGCTGAGATCAAGTCTAATTAAATTAAATTTAATTAAAATTAATTTGGACTTAATTAGATTAAGGTCTAGTTAGTTTATTGGATAAGTCAATTATAAAAAAGAATAATTTCTTATTTGACTAGGACTTGGGTGCACCTAATTGACTTAGGATTTAAATTAGATTTAAAATTTGATTTAATCTGATTTAATTGGGCTCCTAGTTAGACTAGGATTATCTTTAATTAGATTATATTTAATCTAATTTAAATAAAATTTAAATCGGATCCAAACCTATTTTAACCTAGTTAAATAAGAGGAGTCCCAGTTGGACTGGGACTCTCTCTCTTTCTCTTGTGCCTAAAAGCCGACGCCCACATCTTTTTTTTCTGATGTTTTACATGAATTCCCATGCCTAAGGAGAGTCTCCATGCCCACATATCAAAATTTTTTTTGGGAGTTTGTTATGACTTGGTCAAAACTTGGAGGAAGTTAGGACTTGGAAGAATCCTCTCTGACCAAAACTCCTCCCTTTCTTTTGTGCACCAACCTTTCCATGCCTAGTCATTTTCTCCACCCTTTTTTCTTTTCTTTTGTGCATTGGCCATCAGGTTTTCATGCTTGGAAATGTCAAAGGGGCATCCAAGAGTTGGATGCCTCGTAGGAATCCTTGAAGTCCTTCTTAACTAGGTTTTGACCTAGTCAAAGAAGGCTCTTAGGGGATGCCTCCTTATAAGAGGTGTGGGCATCCAAAACTCTAGAGATATTCACATGAAAACTAGACAAAAAAGTTGGAGGGGTGTGGAGGTTTGAGGTGCCAAGTTCTTTGGAGAAAATCCATTCTTTTGGACAACATAAGATGATGTCTTGAAGAGACAAGGTAAGAGAAGATTGTCTTCTCTTTATTTTTCTTTTATGCATTTTTTTTTTTGTTTACTCTTTGTGATTTTTATGTGATAAAATCTAAGAGAGAGAGGAATAGGGCATGAGGATAAGTGCTCCAAGTTCTTAGGCTATGATGTTCTTTTTGGACATGATTTGATAATTTCTTGATGAGAGAAGGAGAAGAGAAGAAAGGTCTTCTCTTAGGATTTCTTAGAGAATCCTTCTTCTCCAATTTTTATGAAAATTTTATATGAATAAATTCAAAAATCTTAGATCTAGAAACTTAGAAAAAATTCTAGAGGATAAGGTCTCCTCATATCCTAACATAGAGATGTTTTCAAAACATCAACCATTGATGTCCCGAAGAAGAACATTTATCTTCTCTTAAGATTTATTTTTTCTTGATTTTATTTTTTGATTTATGGAAGATCCAAGATTTGGATTCCTCCCTTATTTCTCCTCATGTTCTTCATCTCTTGGAGTGTCCAAGAGATCTGGAGAACATGTAATTGATTAACCATCAGGAGGGATCAGTGAGAAGCTAGCACTTCGAGTGGATCTTCATTTGATGAACCTCTGATCTATGTTGCAGTTTCATGTGGATCATCTGTAGAGATCGGATGCATGTGCGGCTCTAAAAGCAATAACAAAAATCAACCATGGAGTTCTCAACCCACGCAAAGTTAAGAGATTTGATCTTTTAGTTACCTAGATATGATCTAGGGTTAGATCTAGAATTGTTCTAGATCTACGTATTGATACGATCAATAACACTTGTGATTAATTTAATTTTAAATTTTTATTTATATTATAACATGTTATAGATTCTTGATGTAGGATTTTGTAATCTAATTACACTACTACAAAAATGGCCTATGACAATGCTTACTATGCTATGACAGCAATTTTCGAAACCGCTGCCATAGCTCCTATCACAGCGATTTTCGTTAATCGTTGCTATAGATTGAACCTATGATAGCGATTTTTATAACCGCTGCTATAGGCCTAACATATAGCAGCGGTTACAGAAAATCGCTGTCGTAGGTTGGACCTATAGCAGTAGTTATAAAAAATTACTGTCAAGGATCGATCTATAGCAATAATTCATTATAATTGTTGCCATAAGTCAGACCTATGGCAGAGGTTAGTAGGAACTGTTAGATATATGTGCCCTAGAAGCCAGAATTGGCTGACACTTGTAACACACTTCTAGGGGCAAAATTATAATTTTAACTATAATTAATGAAATGGGTTATTTTCTATCACACATGTGTATTTAGTGTCTGTGATACATCCTTTGAGTTAATGGTAATGATAATTCATATTTTCAAGAGTTGAAAATTTAAGACATGAATAATCATTATTAACTCATAAACAGCTCCCGACCATAGGATCATCACGAGGATGGTGATTGATCCGGAAGGTTGGTGTACGATCGCTTCTCTTTAGTAGATGAGTCTTGAGTCTACGGTGTGGAGACACCGGAGCGAAAGTACAGGTACTCGTTAAAGAACGAGGGCACTAAGCGTGACCACCTCGAGTAGTCATTAGGAAGTCTACCTTCTCGTCAATGACTGACTCGATGCTGCAGTAGTGTGTCTGGTTCTTTGACCTGAGATGCATCAGCAGTTCACCTTAAGGGTGTTATAGTTTGACTACACCATTACTCGGTCTCCTAGCCATATGGAACCCTGAGGTGTATGTTGGCTATAGCATGTTCATTGTAGGAACTGGATTGCATCAAGATGGGATCTATCTACCTCGGTGGTAGAGGAGCAGCCCCTATGATAATCATGAGAATCAAGTTCTGAAGCCCATGGCCATGGTAGAGTGAAATAATAGAAAGAGTTTCTATTTAGATTTTTACATTGGACTCAAATCGAATGATTATATCATATGACAGAGACTAGGGTTTGATGAGTTTACCTTAACCCTAATCTGATCGGGGCTCAAGATAGAAAAACTTAATCACACAGGTAGCTGCACCAAGAGGTTCGCATTCAGCTCTGATGGGTTGCCACCATATACTGATAGGTGTCACTGGTGGATTTTGGGAGCAATTAGAATGATTTAGATGATCAATCATTCTAGCTGTTCGAATCAGAAGAGTTCTGATCCATCGAAAGGAGTTTCGATGATGTCTATGATAGAGATCATGACATATCCCATTACCATACAGAACTGAACCTAACTGGGTCACACAAACAAGGGTTTGAATCTGGTGATCATCAATTGAACTGATCTAGTTCAATTGATCTGAACGAGATTCAATTAGGTTCAAGGAAATCGTGCTAGCACTCGATTGAACCTAACGTTCTTCTTTTACTATCACAAATAAGTTGTCCTAACTGAGCCAAAGGAGTTTGTGCTCAATCAGAGGCCTTCATATGGTCTAACTGGAGGTTGTCCAAGTTAGAGAAGGTTGTCTTATTTTATAAGACATGACCTGCCATTTTTGGTCACCTGCCATTTCTTGTTCTTTGACTTTGATCAAAAGTCTACCTTTGACTGGTCAAACGTTGACCGTTGACACTTTGACTTTTGACCACATGTCATGCACCTATTGGAGAGCTGGTGGGGGCCTATCCCCCTGCCAGAACCTGGCAAGGAGAAGGGCGCACGCCAAGGGTGGCGTGAGCCCAAGTAGGAGGCACCTAGGAGTCCTTGTTGGATAAGGACTCCACCTCCCTTTTGGATTCCAATTAGAGT
This sequence comes from Cocos nucifera, assembly GCA_006176705.1. NCBI lineage: Eukaryota > Viridiplantae > Streptophyta > Magnoliopsida > Arecales > Arecaceae > Cocos > Cocos nucifera. The sequence goes on along the minus strand of QRFJ01002825.1, from coordinate 40,092 downwards.
TCTTCTAAGAACCAACTTTGACTGGTCTTAGGCACCCTCTAAGGAGGAATCCAGGGGTCTCTATTCCAACCAATCAGATTTAGATCTGATTTCACAAAGGGTTGTGATTGGTTGAGAGGAAGAGGAGTTGGATCACAAGAGGTCTATAAATAAGACCCTGCGCCCAACCCTAATAAGAATGCAATTCAATTGAGAAAGCCCATGCCCCAAGGCTGCCTCTCCCCTCCTTCTCCATGCCATAGTCTCTTCTCCCCTTGCTCTCCACGTCCAAAAGAGTTTTGGATTTAGGTTGGTGCGATTCAGATCAAGGAAAGATGATCAAAGGCAAGAAGGCTGCGCTGCTGCAAAAGGACAACTGCAGATCTTCAAAAGAGTTTTGAAGATCCTCCAGATCAGATCCAGATCTGATTTTTGGAGGCGTGATAGAGAAGAAGAGGATCTCTAGATCCAACTCGAGTGGATACCGATAGAGGCCAGGCGCTTGGGTGGCTAGATCCAGAACCTTCCGCTATAATCAGGATCATCTACAGGATAATAGGATTACCCAAATCAGGTAAATTAAATTTGATTTAATTTATCTTATTTTATTTTATTTATTAAAATAATAAGAATCAGATCTAAAACATATCAAGATCTGATTGGGATCAAGAGAAAAATTTTTGAAATATATCTCTTGATCTGATCAGATCTGGACGAACCTGGACCGGGAAATTAGGATTTTCCTTCAACTGGTATCAGAGCCAGGTTCTAAATTATTTAGATCTGATTTTAATTTTATTTTAATTAGAAAATAAAGTGATTTCAGATGTCACATGAGATGTGATCAGATCTGAAATCAGAAAAATTAAAATTAAATGATTTGGATCTAAGAACATGAAGATATGCATGACTAGTTCTAGAATAGAATAGTTCTATAGAATAGTTTTGCATGTCTTTGATTTAATCTGATTAAATCATATTTTAGATCTTCTTATTTACTATTTTTTGATATTATATGTGTTATAATAACATCTGATAAACAGTAAATAAAAATTATTTAATTTTAAATATCATATGAGATATGATTGATGCATGTCTAGACTAGTTGTAGAATAGTTCTACATAATTATCTAGATTAGAATTTATTTTGATTAGATCAATTTAAATCTAATTTTTTAGATTATTATGTGATAATTTAGATCTAAAAACATGCATGATTATGATACATGAGATGTATGCAAAATATGCCTTGATTAGATCTAAATTTGCATATGAGATATATGATATAGATCTATAACTGTTTTGTAGATTTACATGTTCCTGATTAAGGCGTTCCTCTTGGCCGTCCGGTCATAAGAACGAAGAAGGATTTAAAGGCCCTCTCTTCCCATTCGATGGGGTGTTCTTATGACGTGTAGGGGTGCTGCGTGTTCATCCTTAATCAGAAACCCAAAACTTACTTTCTGCAAAACCCTAGATCCTGAAATCCTAGGATTTATTATGCATATTTTGTTTAATGAACCCAACTTAATTAAGAATTAAGTTTATGGAATATCAATTAGGTCTAAAATTGAGAATTTCAGATCTAAGACATATTCATAATACTGGGTTCGGGCTTGGGTAGCTTAATTAGGTCTAAGCGGTTGATTTAACCAAATCAAGAGTTGGTTAGATGGGATCAACAATGCTTAAATTGAACAGCCTAATAGGATTAAGTCTGGATCAAGATCGAGTCACGATTAAGCAAGACCTAATTAGGCTCAGAGGTTAGAGTCTGGATTGTAGGCTAACCCAATTGGTTCTGACTCAACAATTTGGTGTCTAAGGTAAGTTTGGCATAAACGACCGACTGGTTTTTAATTGGAAGCTACTCGACCTGAATGCATTCTTGTGCGAGTTAACGGCATATTCCTTCCACCAGTCTCACTTACCTGGCCATATCTGTTGACACAGTTCTGATCTGAGGTGGTCAATAATCCGAGCTGACCCATGCCACTAGGTCAGTCATAATTGTTATGACTAAGCCAAGTCTAGTTTAATGAGACCTGAATCAATTCTCCCTAAGAAAAGATTAAGTCCGAGGTCTTCCACCATTGTAGATGTGCGGGCCCTTTCCGAGGTTGATTGTTCTCGGCTGGATACAGTGGCTCAGTTGCACCGGAAAGACGCAACCATGTATATTAGGCATTGGATGCTATGGGCTGGAGGATGAGTTGAGCTCAATATTCTGGATACGGTAAGAGACTCAATTAGGAACCCAGTCTATGCAAATGGTGGGTCTGACTTAACTAAGGAGTGGATCAATATTCCAGATATGGTGAGATTCATGAATTAGAGACCAAGTTCGGGTGCACCATGATTAGAGAATCATTGAACAAGAGTTGATCACTCATTGGCTAACCCATCACCAATAACTGTTAGGTGAGGTGATGAGTCAGTTGGTGAGACCGCACCACCCACTAGAAATCATCAATCATGGAGATTTTCGCATCCCTACAGAGGGAGTGTAGGGATCTGAGAAAATAGTGGGAGCTAATTTGTTTAAAAATAAAATCCCTAAACAAATTGGTCAAGTCAAAATTACAGTATCTAACTAGAATCTTTGACTCTCTACAGGAAAATGTCTGCATCAAACCCATTGGCACGTGTCCTAGACACACATAGACTGACTGGACCCAATTATAAAGATTGGCTCAGGAACTACAAAATTGTTTTGGGTTTCGAGAAGTTAACACATGTTTTGGACCAAGACCCTCCCACCTTACCAGCTCGTCCATCCACTGAACAGAGAGCGTCTCTGGAAAAATGGATTGATGAGGACAATAAGGCTAGAATGATTTAGATGATCGAACATTCTAGCTGTTCGAATCAGAAGAGTTCTGATCCATCGAAAGGAGTTTCGATGATGTCTATGATAGAGATCATGACATATCCCATTACCATACAGAACTGAACCTAACTGGGTCACACAAACAAGGGTTTGAATCTGGTGATCATCAATTGAACTGATCTAGTTCAATTGATCTGAACGAGATTCAATTAGGTTCAAGGAAATCGTGCTAGCACTCGATTGAACCTAACGTTCTTCTTTTACTATCACAAATAAGTTGTCCTAACTGAGCCAAAGGAGTTTGTGCTCAATCAGAGGCCTTCATATGGTCTAACTGGAGGTTGTCCAAGTTAGAGAAGGTTGTCTTATTTTATAAGACATGACCTGCCATTTTTGGTCACCTGCCATTTCTTGTTCTTTGACTTTGGTCAAAAGTCTACCTTTGACTGGTCAAACGTTGACCGTTGACACTTTGACTTTTGACCACATGTCATGCACCTATTGGAGAGCTGGTGGGGGCCTATCCCCCTGCCAGAACCTGGCAAGGAGAAGGGCGCACGCCAAGGGTGGCGTGAGCCCAAGTAGGAGGCACCTAGGAGTCCTTGTTGGATAAGGACTCCACCTCCCTTTTGGATTCCAATTAGAGTTCTTCTAAGAACCAACTTTGACTGGTCTTAGGCACCCTCTAAGGAGGAATCCAGGGGTCTCTATTCCAACCAATCAGATTTAGATCTGATTTCACAAAGGGTTGTGATTGGTTGAGAGGAAGAGGAGTTGGATCACAAGAGGTCTATAAATAAGACCCTGCGCCCAACCCTAATAAGAATGCAATTCAATTGAGAAACCCCATGCCCCAAGGCTGCCTCTCCCCTCCTTCTCCATGCCATAGTCTCTTCTCCCCTTGCTCTCCACGTCCAAAAGAGTTTTGGATTTAGGTTGGTGCGATTCAGATCAAGGAAAGGCGATCAAAAGCAAGAAGGCTGCGCTGCTGCAAAAGGACGACTGCAGATCTTCAAAAGAGTTTTGAAGATCCTCCAGATCAGATCCAGATCTAATTTTTGGAGGCGTGATAGAGAAGAAGAGGATCTCTAGATCCAACCCGAGTGGATACTGGTAGAGGCCAAGCGCTTGCGTGGCTAGATCCAGAACCTTCCGCTGCAATCAGGATCATCTATAGGGTAATAGGATTACCCAAATCAGGTAAATTAAATTTGATTTAATTTATCTTATTTTATTTTATTTATTAAAATAATAAGAATCAGATCTGAAACATATCAAGATCTGATTGGGATCAAGAAAAAATTTTTTGAAATATATCTCTTGATCTGATCAGATCTGGACGAACCTGGACCGGGAAATCAGGATTTTCCTTCAGGAACCACTGCTATAATCTGATTTATGGTAGCGATTAATTGTAACCACTATCATATATTTTTTTTTTATTTTTTCTTTAAATATTATATAATTTTAAAATTTAATGTCCATCTTCACCATTCATTATTTAAATAATTATCATTAGAGTATCCTCGCAAAATATCACCTCGATCCGACGGCCCTAGCTTCATTGATCAAAAAATTTGATTTCAACGACCATGAACGATGATGCGATGATCTGACAGATAGAGACCTCCGATGGATCCAAAAACCTGCAACGATGATCTAGGTGATGTTTGTAGAATACTATCAAAGTTTTACTTCAATCGGATATCGTTATCTTGATCAATTTAGTATAAATTAGTTTCGATCGTTAAATGATAAATGAGTGATCAAAGAACCAAACGGTGTTCGATTATGAGATAATATTTTTTAAAATGATCTTGGCTACTAGTTTAATTATTTTTTTTGATTATGATTATAAAATTCAACTTGTGAGATGAAGAATGATCTAAAACTATGTCTCCTGATAACCATTCAGAAACTTGACCGGTTGTTATGCTCGTGCTTTTGCAATATCTGCTTAACATGAACAGTTTATACAAAAATGATTTAAATTTTACTCTCATCATTATATAAAATATTTAAAATTATAATGAAGATTATTTAACTAAAAAATTATCTCATAATTGAACGCCGTTTAACCCTTTGATCGCTTATTTCTAATTTAACGGCCAAAATTATTTTATACTAAATTGACCATGATAATAATTTTTGATTGAAGTGAAACTTTGCTAGTATGCTACAAACATCATCAAGATCATCGTTGCAGATTTTTGGATCCATCGAAGATCTTCATCTATCAAATCATCGCATCATTGTTCGTGACCGTCGAAATCAAATTTTTTTGATTGATGGAGTTAGGGCCAACGAATCGATGTGACCTTTTACGATGACACTCTAATTATAATTATTTAGATAATGAATAGTAAAGATGGGCATTAAATTTTAAAATTATATAATATATAAAAAAAATAAGAAAAAAAATATTTCCAACCTATGGCAGCGGTTATCAAAAACTGCTACTATAGATCTACAGCAGTGGTTATAGATCCACTGCCATAGATCTATGATAGCAATTTTGGATAGCCGTTGTCGTAGATCTATGGTAGCGATTCGATGACCATTGTCGTTGATCTATGGGAGTGGTTCGATAACCGCTGCCGTAGGTTAGGTTAAAAATTCGCAAATTTTTTCTTCCCTTCCATGCGCACTCGATCTCTATCGCTCTCTCTCTCCCCCTCTTCTTCATCACCAGTGAGGCTCCTTTCCCCCCGACCAGCATCGCCCCTCCTCCCCTGTGGCCAGCATCACCCCTCCTCCCCCCTTAGTCGGCGCCGCCCCTCCTTCCCCCTCTCCTCTGGCCCCCCCATCCCTAGTCACCCCTACTTGCCACCCGCCACCCCCCACCAGGCCTTCCCACCCTCCATCCGACCCTCCCTCGGCCCCTAGTGAAACCTCCACTCTGATGAACCCCCATCCGACCCTTCCTAGGCACCCCGCAAAACCCTCCTCCAGCGAACCCTCCTCCACCCTTGCTCGACCCCCTACAAACCCCCTCCATCCGATCCTCCCTCGATCCCCAGCAACCCCCCTTTCAGTGAACCTCCATCCAACCCTCCCTCGGCCCCCTATGAAACCCCTCCTCCGGCAAACCCTCATCCACCCTCGACCCTCCGCTGGCCCCCTATGAAACCCTCCCCCACCTCGATCCTCTACCGACCCTGGTGCAAAACCAAACCCCCCTTCCGATGAGCCCCCCTCCACCCTCCTTCGCCCCTGCGAAATCCCATCCCCCCCACCAACACCACCATTCTGATCCTCTCTCGATCAAGTGCGAAGCCTCCTTCGGCCTCCTCATCACTGTGCGCCCCTCCCCCTAGCCCCCCATCCCCAACCGCCCCTTTCTCTCTCTTTCCTCCTTTTTTCTCTTCTCTATCTCACTATCTTACTTTTGTTTCATAAGTTACCTCTAGTGCTGTCGTCCTCCTCTAGCATCGTCGTTGATGACCCTCGGAGCTTTCGATGTGACCCGCTCTCTATAGCCATAGGTATAATTTTTTTAATTTTATAGTATTATTTATTAATCATGTATATTTATAATAATTTATAGAATATTTATAATAAATATTATAAATATTTATTATAAATATTATAATTATCTACATATTGTAGTTTTTGGGTCGTATCGTGATAGTAGCCTTGGGCTGTGTCATATCGATAGTTGTGGACTAGATCTGTTAAGGGGTTGGATTTGGATCGGAACCTAGATATTCAGATCTGGACTCAATTTTAATTACTGATACCAGATTCGAATCCGAATATCCGATGGGTCTGTACTTAAGAGAAGAAGGAAGGGATCCAGCCTCGCCACCATCATTGGGAGGGAGGGGGTCTGGCCTCGCCACCATCATTGGGAGGGAGGGGGTCTAGCCTCACCGATGAGGGAGATCAAGAGAGGGAGAGTGGGAGATCGAGAGAGAGAGAGGAAGGGAGGGGGTCCAACCTCACCGACATCACTGGGAGGGATGGGGTCTGGCCTTGCCGACGAGAGAGATCGAGAGAGTGAGAGAGGAAGGGATGGGATCTGGCCTCGTCGGCGAGGGAGATCGAGAGAGGGAGAGAGGAAGCTCGAGAGATGACAAATCTGGGAGGGAGGGGTTCGGCCTCACCACTATCATCATGAGAGAGATTGAGAGAGGGAGTGATTGAGGGGATGGCACACAGCAGACTCAAGCCGTGATCGAGCCAGCTGTGGGAGGACCTTAGTCAGATGTCTCAAGCATAGAGCTAGCTGTCTCAAGAATGGAGCCGACTTGACTTTCGAGCAAATAGAATTTGATATGTCATGATGTTATATTGATTAATGTTCATTAATGTTGCAAGTCACGATGGCACCAAAATGCCATCTAGCTTTCACCCCTGCCCCTCAATGGGTTACGTGCAGTTTAGCATCTAAGGAGCAGTCGGAGCATACTCTGTCCATCTCGACATTGGCTACTTAGGGACCTCCACTATCGACATCTACTCCACCAACGATATCTATTCCACCAACAGTTGAGCCTCTACCGTCATCCATATCTGAGGCACATGCTACTACACAGGCATCTGAGTGTACATTTTTATTATATTAGCATAACTTTATTTTTTTTATATAGTATTAAAATACTTATATATTTGCATAATATATTTGTATTGTAGGTGCATCATCCAGCCAGATATTTCATAGTCCCACATGTATGGAACCGTCAGAATCAGGTGATGGTCTATTATGATGTGGAGGGGAGGCCAGTAGGGAAGACCGCGTGGGAGATGCATTCCTTTTTTGGAATGCTTTTGAGACGGTCGGACATCATTTTTGTAGAGATCAGAGATTGGCATTTAATGAATGCTGCCATCAGAGACTGAGTATGGGAGGAGATATGGGTAAGTACGTGCATCTTAGTTATATTTATGCATTTTATATGTTTACACTATATATGTTTGATTAGAATAATTTTGTAACTAATTTTTGATAAATTTGTGCAGAGGAGATATGATCTTTTCGATCACGAGAGGGCTCGAGATGTCCGATTGAAGAAGATCGAAGAGTTGTACCAAGTTTACAAGGTCAAGCTTCATAGAGGATGGCTCAAGCACCAATGAGATACTCTAGAGGAGCTTGTTCCCTGGATACAGGACTGTCCTCCAAGTTAATGGGAGAGGATGGTTAGACACTAGAGGAGCCAAGAGTTCGAGGTAAAATTTTTAACTTTTGAATTTTTCAATATGCTTAAAGTTTTATTTAAATATTTTTTTAAATATTTATTATTTATTTGAATACTTGTTAGGCTACCTTCCATCAGAACTAGAAGAACCGTGTAGCCTCGAAGTATACGCACACTCTAGGCCGCGAGTCTATGGTCAGTCATGTGTATAGAGAGGTAATTAATTTTAAATCTTACTAGATATATTAAATTCATATTTTTTATCATCTTTTTGATAAATTTGTTCTTTATTATAGTTGATGAGAGATTAAGTGATGCCCAGTCGTAGCGAGATCTTTCGATCCAGCCGCACAGACAAAATAGGCCGATCAATGAACTCCACGATCGAGTGTATTTTTATAAGTTTTAAATATATAGTATATATGATTAGTATTATAGCATCTTTTATAAAATTTTATTTCAATTTATAATTGCAGGATCAGTTAGATGCGCTCGTGAGCGAGGACCCAGAGGTATATATAGTATATATGATTAGTATTATAGCATTTCTTATAAAATTTTATTTTAATTTATAATTTTGGGATTAGTTAGATGCGCTCGTGAGTGAGGGCCCAGAGGTACCATCTATCTCAGGTCTTGGGACCTGAGCACTCTGGAAGGATCCGATGCAGGCTTAGACACACGCCGATGAGCTACTGGTCCGAGGCGAGCGTCTCCTCAAATACTTTTGGTGTTGTCAGTTGAGAGGAGCTTGAGAAGGCATTGGCATGGGCAGATCATATTACGACGTGGGCAGATCGGGCTGAGGAGTGCGCATCTCATCTGGAGGGCATCGTGAGAGACATGATGTCGACGCTTAGCATGCATTTTAGAGTCACAAGCTTCGAGGATATGTTGACCTGCATTCCAACTCCAACTTCGACTCTAGCTCCAGCTCTCGATGATGACGATGATGATGTAGATTTAGAAAACTTTTGATGTATTTTATTTTTTTAAAAAAATATTATAATAAATTTTATTTGATAATAAAATTTTAGCATTTTATAATAATTTTTATATTTATTATATTTTCTTATGTTATATATCTGTATTTATCAAGTAAAATATATAAAAAAATAAAAATTTTATTTTTTTTATTATTCAAGATCTATGGTAGTGGTTTTATAACCACTACCATATCCGTACCAACCACTGTCATAGGTTTCTGATGCAAATGGTGCTAACCGCTGTGTTAGACCTATGGCAGCTATTAAGAAACTACTGCTATAGATTACCTATGGCAGCGATTATGTAATCGCTGCTATAGATAACCTATTACAGTGGTTACATAACCGCTGCTATAGATTGATCTATTACAATGGTTTATAAACTACTGCAATAGGCTATCTATGGCAGTGATTCAAACAACCACTACAACAACCACTACCATAGAGCTATGGCGACGGCCGTAGTAGTAGCGGTTAGAAAACTGCTATCATAGCCAATGGCAGCGATTTTTTGGGCTATGGTAGTGGTTACAAACCACTATTGTAGTCCTTTTTTGTAGTAGTATTACATGCATATTGTGGATTAAACCGTTTAATCTATGTCTTTCACTACTTTAATTTTGAAAAAGTTTTAAAGTTTATGCATGAAATCCTACATGTTTCTCAACACCATCTATGAATCGAAGAAGGCATCTCAGAGTTGGAACATGCATTTTGATTAGATGATCAAAATGTCTGGCTTTATTAAGAACAAAGAAGAGCTCTACATTTGCAAGTGGGCAAATGGTCCACTAGTTGTATTTTTTATCTTATACGTGGATGACATTCTCTTAATCAAAAATGACATTCCTACACTGCAAAGAGTAAAGATATGGTTGTCATCTCAATTTTGGTTGAAGGACTTGGGTGAAGTATCCTACATCGTATGGATGAAGATCTATAGGAATAGATCTAAGAGGATGCTTGGATTATCCTAGTCTATGTACATAGAAATTATGCTGAAGAGATTCAACATGGAGATTTCTAAGAAGAGCTATCTTTCGATAGGCCATGAAATTGCTCTCTTTAAAAAGGATTATTCGACAACTCTTGAAGAGAGAGAGCATACGAGTAAAATCTCAAATGCATCGATAGTAGTATCTATCATGTATGCCATGATATATATGAGATCAGATATGGCATACTCACTAGTAGCAGTAAGTAGATACTAATATGATCTCGAGGAGAACCACTGGAAGGTGGTGAAAACCATCTTTAAGTATTTGAGATATACTAAGGATTAGTGGTTGATCTATGGTGAGTTAGATTTAAAACTAGTATGGATTATAGACTCTAGCTTTCAATCTAACCATGATAATAGCATAAGTGTATCAGGATATATTTTTATCCTAAATGGTGGAGCAATCAGTTGGAAGACTTCCAAGTAGCACATAGTGGTAGGCTCAGTATGCGAGGTAGAGTACGTCGTGGCATCAAATATTATGAAAGAAGTTGTATGGTTGAGAAAGTTCATCATCAGCTTGAAGTAGCACCCTTCCTAGATGGTCCGGTCCTGCTCTACTGAAACAGCACTGAAGCAATTGCTCAAGCAAAGGAATCGAAGGCACACCAGTGGACTAAGCAGATACTACACCATTGCCACTTGATTCAGGAGGTTATGGATCAAGGTGATATCGATCTTTAAAAGATCAACGGAAAGTAGAAGCTAGCCAACCCGCTCACTAAAGCCTTGGTGGTAAAGGAGTTCAACAACTATAAATTAAAGATAGATATTAGATACTATACCGAGTGGCTTTAGGATAAGTGGGAGTTGTTAGAAAATATGTCCAAAAGCCAATCATTAGCCTATTGATAGTTTTGCTAATTTTATAAATATAAATAATTTATTAATAAATAAAATATTTATTTTGATATTTTTTATCATAAGTCTACATCTTCTAATGAACTCCTATGTGTGATGAAGTTCTTAGGACTATTTATATTCGATAAAGAGAGGATTTATTGATTAGTCCTTAAAATTATTCATGATCAAATGATATATTATTAATTAGAATGATAATATTTATCGAGTATAGGTCATTGTGTGCCATATAGATTGGTTGTCTTCTTAATCAAAGAGTGTAAAGATATTGGTATGGCATATAGATAAGATATAGAGGTACATTATCACTGAATGTGACCAACTTCGGAGCATTCTGCTATCAAGAATTGCTCTAATAGGATATGGGTATAAGTATTCCTTAGACCTGAGATCACCATGGTGACTTGCAAGTAACTCACTATGCTTTGGTGCTGGACTATCTGAATTTTTAATTCAGTGATGGAAAGTTTTTGAGTACAGTCAAGTACTTGCGAAGTCAGTGAGTAATCAAGATGGGATTGACCACTCTAAAGAATTTGGAGATAATGCATTGTTGTATTTCAATTTAGCAAAATCTTAGCCAGGTTAATCCATGAGATAGATTTGATATTTTGAAATATAATGTGGATGACCTATTCATGGTTGATAGTTAAATCTTGAGTCATCATATGAGCATTTATAGTCAAAAAGATGAGTTATACTAAAACCATATCCACATTGATTCTAAGAGTGTTGCTTTATACATTCGACCGATCCGACCATCGGATACTATTGCTAGATGGTATCTTTGATTGGTACTAAACTTTATTTTGATACTGTTGACTTACGTTCGAATCTTTGAGGTCACACATATTAGAGGTCTTGATATGATTGGATGGTTGATCAGCGATTAAGAATTTTTTTAGGATTAAATATTTGTTACAATTGATGTTTGACCTAGTACAAGTATTGTAGGAAGATCGGTTAGCAATCAGATTGCTAATTGGCTTAATATGATTGAGCTAAAGGGCTAAGATTGAGTCTAATTGAATAAGATTCAATTAGATTTGGTTTGGGCTTGATTGGTTCAAGTCTAATTGGTTTAGGGGTAAGTCAATTATAAAGGAGAATAATTTTTAGTTGAATTACGACTTGAGTGCATCCAACTTCTAACCTAATTTAATTGGATTCCTAATTAGATTAGGAATACTATTAATTAAGGTTGCATCATGATCCAATTTAATTGGGCTAAAGATTTGGTTTGACTAGTCGGAGTATGAAGTCCTAGTTAGACTAAAATTCCTCCCTTGTACCACCTTCCCTTTCTACATGCCCTTCCCATGGATTTTTTTGTATGAAATCCAATTTCTAGAGAGGCTCCATGCCAATCCTTGCCCCCATATCCCTCTTGGATGGTTTGTGGTTTTAGATTTGATCAAAACTAAGAAGAAGTGATGATCTAGACTCTATTTTATAGAGTTTGGATAAACCAGAACTCTTATCCAATTATGGTGCCAATTAATCTGATTTATTCATGATATTATCATGGGAGAAAGAGGATTTATTTGTGTGCCATATCCTTGTTTTCACAATACAAAATAAAGAAGGGGCACCCAAGAGTTGGGCACCCCAATCCTAGTCTCCTTTGCACTCTCTATCTAGGTGTTTGACCTATATAGGGACTCTTCTCTAACTCTCTATATAAAGAGAGTGAGGGCAAGATTTTTTTGAGAGTTTATAAACCTTAGAGAGAGGGCTTGGGCATAAAGACCTTGGGCATATCAAGGTTGAGGGCATGGAATTTTGTAAAGGCATAAATTATTGTGACTAGGTGAGAGGAAAGGCCTAGAGATGAAGGATCTTCTCAAGGGTTTGTGTTTCGGATTTTCTTCCACCAATTTTTGAGAGAAAAACATGGAAAGAAGGCTTCTTCTAGATCCTTCCTTCTTCTCCTTTGATCCTTGAAGAGTTCAAGTCAATTGCAGAAGAAGATTTGACATCAACCATCGATGAAGGATCAACGTAGTGCTAGCATACTGTACCGATTTCCAGATTGCTGGACTTCGGATCGTGATTAGATCTTTGTGTGGACTTCTCATAGAGGCCGGATGTATGTATGGCTCGAAGTGATAACCTCAGCCTCAGATCAGTAAGTTGAGAACCTGACTTGTGAAAGATAAGAGAGAATCGATCTCTTTCTCCCATTAGATTAGATCTAGTTTTCCTATTTGATGTTGATATGATCTACATCATGATTTTGTATTTTATTTAATTTTTAGATTTATATGCATGCTTAAATCATATCATTAGATCCTATATCTAGTATTTATTTGTATATTTCATAGATTAATTGGATTAATCTATAGCTTCTACTATTAGATTTTTTAAAAAACTTTCAAAATACATGCTAGAAATCCTAAATTCTTCTTATGATAGCTCCCAATTAAAGACCATCGCTCATAAACTACTAGACTTACCTTAGACACCAACTGGTTAATTAGTTTCAATTGGATCAACCTAATAGTTTGGCTAGACCACTTATCCAAATATCAAATCTATTTGATTCTCGTTAAAGACATGGACTTGACCAACAGCAACTATTATAATTAATCTATAAAGACCTTGACCTAATCTAAGAAAAATTTGATTAGATTTAGTCAATTCTTTAGTTAAGTCCATTCCTTACTCTAACCTTAGGCCTAACCAAATTAATGGACCTAATTCACTCTAACCCATTAACCTAAGTGTTATGATTTGTGTCTTAGGATCTTTAATTCATAATTCTAAATCCTAAACAAACAACTCTTAATTCTTAATTAAGTTTTGAATTGAGGATTGGGGTTTACCATTTTGAAAATAATTTTCATGTTTGTAAAATATTTTTATAACATGGTTCTACCAACCAGTTGCATGTTTGATTCATAATTAATATGCAAATAACATAAACATGAATCTACTTTAGATCTAATCTAAACATATTCATGATCATGAACATGAAAATGAAATAATTTTAATTTTAAATAATCATAAATCACCTTAGATCAAATCTAACATATTTATGATCATATAAACTAGACTAAAATATTTTTAATTAAATCATAAAATCTCTTAGATCAAATCTAAAATTTTATGATTAGGATTTTAGATCAGCACATACTAGGACAATCTTTATATTATAAAGGATAAACTTTGTAGCAAGACAACCTTATAAGATTAATCCGTGCAATCTAAAATTTTAATTTTAGACTCAATTTTAAAATCTAATTTAGATTAAATATAAATAATAGATCTAAAATATATAAAGAAATCATGTCAAAAAAACCTATGTTTCGATATCAATTGAAGAAAAAATCTAGGCTTTCTAATATGTATTTTGAAACTCTTTTAAAATACTTACAATGAAAGTTAAAGATTAATCCAATTAATCTATAAAATATGCAAATAAGTATTATATCTAGGATCTAATGACATAAGAAATGCATGCATATAAATCTAAAGATTAAATAAAAAATAAAAAAATGATGTAAATCATTTCAACATCAAACAGAAAAATAGATCTGATCTAGTGGGAGAAAGATATTGAATCTCTTTTATCTTTTGTAAGTCAAAAACTCCACTTGCTGATTTGAGGCTGAGATTATTGCTTTGAGCTATACATACATCCGGCCTCTATGGAATGTCAATACGAAGTCCCGATCTTGATCCGAAGTCCAACAATCTAGAAATCAGCATAATGTGCTAGCACTATGCTGATCCTTCTTTTACGGTTGATGCCAAATCTTCTTCTTCTTCAAATGACTTAGACTCTCTAGGGACCAAAGGAGGAGAAGGGTATTGGTGATATCAACTCCTCTGATACCACTTGTTAAGAATCTAGTACTAGATTATTACGGGAGGTAGAAAGAAGAAAAATAAATCAAGAATAATCAAGTACATAGATTAGCCTAAAAGCTTGCCTCCATAGGACATGCAAAGCTCCATTATGAAAGAAAAAAATAAGTACAAGAGAAAAACACCCACTCTCAACTCACTGTACATAAATCTCTTTCAACTAGAAGTTACGCTCATAAAAGCTCTCTCAGAATCCCCAAGAAGATCCACAGAAGCTACAAGATGCTCTACCCTCATAGCCTCTATGCTGGATGCTTTGCACCTATTACTTCTCTCTCGAGTGGGCTGCACATACTCGACGCTTTGCCAAACTCCTCTTGGCAGCTATTTGATTTTGTCTACGTGCCTCTCACGCCACACACGCCATACCTAGCTCCACAGCACCTTAGGCCTTTAAATAGGATGAGAATTCTCTTCTCAATAGTTCATAGGAATCCTAACAGAGATCTTTCTTCTAATATTAGTCGAACATGATCTTGATGGAGTCTTGAAATATTTTTTAACCTGACCTTGATTGCAGCCATACGTGGCTGCTGGATCCTATGGTCCATGTGCAACTCTCGTAGACCCCTTGGATTAATCACAATCTAAGTCCAAATAGAACATTTTATCTTATTCTGTTTGCATTTGTCGAGCTGGCTCTATCAGCAGTAGAGTTGGCTCGACTGCATCTTGCCTGAACACCTACTTTCTATTTGCCCCATCTCAACCCGAGCTAGCTTGATCCCATTTCCAAGCCAGCCTAGCTGCTTGTTAATACTAATTCTCCTCTTGTTGTAGATTGAATTCGAGGCATCAAATCCTAACAATCTTCACCTTGAGTAGATATTCGGCCTCCACCTGACTTTGAGAGCTTTAGATCTTCTCGACCCCACGTCCTAGGGTAATCACCTGCTGATCATGGATGGACAAACATGAAAGTCGAGCCAGGCCACTCGATCCCACCTCCATCAATGGCTGTGATCCTCTTGACTCGAGACCAACTCGGGATAGACTGCTACAGCAATAGGAATTTCATCTTATGACATCACATGTCGTCCACCTGAGTCTCCCATCTCATGCCCAATTCATCTGCACTTGGAGCTTCACCTCGCACTAGGCTTCCTTCCATGAGGTATTGTCCTCCATACTTTCTTTCTCTTAACATCACCCTATTGTCACGCATGACCTTCAGGATTCCTCCATCAGCTTTGCATCTAAAATCGGTTGAATCAAGTTTGCTTAGTAAGATTAGATTCTTTTTAAAGCTAGGTATGTATCGGACCTCATCCAACTTTATCATTATTCCATCATAGATCTTCATGCTAACCATTCCACTTTTCTTGATCTCACAGCTCGATCCATTTGGCAGAAACATAGTATCCTCACTAGTCTTAAGGGAGTCAAACATCTCCTCTCGACAACATACATGATAAAAATAAATAGAATCCATAATCTACTGGAAGGAAGAGATAGATACCTCATCAATAACTAAAAGGATATCATCACTGCCTTTTGTATCACTACTGGCCATGGCCATAGTAGCCCTTGTCCAATCTTTAAGTTATGGGCAATCCTTGACTTGATGTCCCAACTCGTCACACCAGTAGCATCTAATCTTGGTGTGGTCCTTCATCTTGGACTTGCATCATCATCCTCGTGATCCTTTGCTGTTCCATCTACTACCTCCTACTCCTCTAGAAATTGTCAAAGTTGAGCTATCGCCATCTAACCTCAAAGCTGGATTCTCCCTCCTGAGAACGTTATTTTGGAGAATCACTGTAGTGACTTCATCCATCATGATAGTGCTCTTGCGTATAAGAAGAGCAGTCACCAAAGACTCATATGAAGGAGGAAGCGATGCTAGCAAGACTGGTGCCCTGGTCTTCTCCTCAATTTTTTTGCCAATACTGAGAAGATCGGTGAGGATCTTTTAAAAGTTGGATAGATGCTCCTGCACGCTTTAGCCTTCGTCCATCCATAGTTGGTAGAACTATCTCCAAAGGAATAGTATGTTGGTGAGTGACTTTGCCATGTACAGCTCTGATAAGTATCATAAATTTATAATAAAAATACTAATTTATTAATTAATTTATCTTTATTTTTAAGAATTAAATATTTTTATTTATTATTTTTAGGAAATGTGTTCACCAATGGAAAAAGCTTATTTTCTGATTGCAACGAAATAAGTTTGGAGCAAATCAGAGTTAAAATGAATCTGATATGAATTTTCAAAGAAAAAATAAAAAAAATAATTTGGCTCAGTCGGCTTGCCTAGCCAAGCTGGCACGCCCAGCCAAGCAATCGAAAGCAACTCAGTCGGCACACTATCCAAGCCAACTAAGCCATAGAAGCCAACCTGCCAGTCCATAAATCCAGGCATAGATCGCCAGCTCAGAAGAAGTCGCCCATTCATAGGCTACCACATGGTGGACCAGGATCCTTTAAAGGTTTACAAAAGATTCATCATGGTGTACAGGGGCAAAATGATAATTTTATAGGCTAAGACATGCATAGATTGGTTGCGGCCTATGATGTGATCGGTCTATAGGGTTCATGGCCAAAGTAAAGGCACCATCCTAAGGCTATGGTCGCTATTGGTTAAAATCCAACGTTCCTGGTTAATTACTATCTTGATTCGAATTCAGCCACCTTCCTGCATGCGATCCAACAGCTCCGGATGCTCCAAAGTTTCGATCGGATGGCCAGATTTTCTCTAGAACATGATCAGATTGTCGATAACGCTCCCTGGCTTGATTTAAATGCCCAGGCATGATCTAACAGCCCTAAGCTCTCTCGCCTAAGATCTGATGGCCAGCATTCAATCCGACTAGGAATTATGGTGTAATTTTTGGCACAATCTAATGGCCAAACTCTCCAAATCAACTCCATCCAATGGCTAAAATTTATTTTGACCAGATCAAGGCTTTTCTAGCATGTTTTTAAGCAATTTTTCAAGCATTGGATGCAGATCTAATGGCCAAAAATCAAGGAACTCAATAGAATTCAATCCAGGATTGTTTTAAGTTGATTTTCTCCAAGATTTCTCCATATTTTGCTGATCAAAACTCTCCTTAGTCCCACATTGCCTAGAAACTAAGGATCCAACCCTCCTAACTTTATAAATAAGTTACCAGGCCATCAAATCAATTTATCTTCGATCAAGAAAAAGTTACGGTCTAGGATGGGAGCCATGCTTGGGTTAATGGCTACTTCAAGGCAATGGATGCTGAGAAAAAGAGTTGTCTCCTTTGCCATCTTCATGTCGACGTCGATCTAAGATCGAAATCACATCTTTTCTAGTTTTTTTTTTGCTCTTTTTAAGTTTCATGTATTTAAACATTAAATTGAATTCTAATTAATGCAAATTTTATTTTCTACTCTTTAAATTCTAGTCTTTTATTTTTGTTATTTTATTTTTCTGCTCTTTAAACTCCTATACTTTAATTTTTGCTCTTTAATTTTACTGCAAGTAGATGCTTAGATCTAACTAGTAGATCTTAGTACCAAGTTTAATTTTCTACACTATCTAATTTTTACTTTTTATTTATAATAATATCTTTCAACTTCAATTTTATTTTTAAAATTTTTTCCTTTTTTTATAAAAATCAAATATTTTAAAACTAAAATATTATCTTCTCTATGGATTCGACCTGACTCACTACTTACTATCTATTTTTAAATTATTTAAGAAGTCAAAATTAAATTGATCAACATGATGTCTTAATGAGAACAACGTGCTCTTATCAAGTTTTTGGCGACGTTGTTAGGAAAGGCGTAGATGCTAATTTTTTTGATTTTATTATAAATTAATAATAATTTTGGCAAATGCACCAAATTTTTGGCACCATTGCTGAGGAAGGCTCAGACATTAAAGTTTTTGATCTCTTTGATTTTCCTATTAAATAAATTGTAAATAAATTTTTAATTTTTTTACTAATTTTTTTATTTATTTTGTAGAAAAAAGAATAAAAAGATTAGGGCAAGGAGGAAGCTTCCAATCCAATTTATCTTGGTGAGGTCAAACCTAATCCTAGATCTCTTTTCTTTTTTTTATTATTTACTTAATTCTTAAATTAATTTAAAAATAGCCACTTAAACTTAATTAAAAGCTTCATGACAAGATTAGAAATCCTAATTATTTTGAGCATCCATCATCTTAGATTTAGTTTTATTTTTTATTCTCTTTTTGGTGAGTGCTGGAGGCAAGGTAAGCTTCTTAAAATTTAATTAGTTGCATGTATCTAGTTCAAATTGCATAGAATCCCTTGCTTGAAATTTTTTTTTGTTCATATTCATATTAAATCAAATTAAGGGCACAACCCATTAAATAAAATATGGTGAGGATTTGATCATCCTTTCTTGGTCCATAAACAACCAACCAGCATCCTACATTGATCTAAGCCTTTAATTTTAAAATCAATTAGACATCGATCCTAGGAACTCAAGCTCAATAGGATAAGGAACCAAAAAGTTGGACCAGATTAGGATTAGTCAATTTAACTGGTGTCTAAAGAAAGTGGTTTAGGGATGACTGGGATCGAATGAACGTAGGTTATAATTGATTCTGTTAGCTTACCTGGCCAAACATAATTGGTGTTTAAGCTAAGCAATGAGGGAACTTTCACCGACTTTACACTTACTTGGCTAGTTGATTGGCTGATTTTATACTTAAAGGGCTTGAAGGTGACCTTGGCAGTTAGGGGCTGTCTAGATCTAGGACAACCCTTAGTCAGGATTGATTGCCCAACTTGACTGTTAACTAAAATATTAAAACTAATTAACCCTAATTTCTCTCTCTCTCTCTTCTTAGCCTTAGGACTTCTTAGGATCTCTTTTTAGAACACTTCTTTCTTTCTTCTCCTTTTCTCCTTCAAAAAATTAAATTAAATTAAAAATAATAATAAAATAAATAAAATAATAAAAAATATAAAAAATTTTAAATAATAAAATTTATAAAAAAATTTAAAAAATCTGAACCATAATTTAGGGTTGCACTAATACATGCACGATAGGAGATCACTTTTTCTGATCTAGTTAAATCTAATTATAAAATTGAATGGCTAAAGCCATATTAAACCTAATAGTCAAATGGCTAGAAATTTTAGAAAACCACCTAGATAGATAAAGAAATACCTTATTCCTTTTACATATAACCCATTGACTTATATCCAGTTACCTAATATCCATGCTACCCACTATAAGATCAAGCCGACTACAATTCAGATGCTCTCATCCTTCTATGGGAATACTAATGAAGATCCTTATAAGCATCTAGATGAATTTCTAGAAATCTACTCTATGGTGAAAATTCAAAATATTTCTGATGATGCCCTTAGACTAATTTTATTTTCTTTATCATTAAAAGACAAAGCCAAGCACTGGCTTGGCATAATAGGGAGGCCAATCCAAACTTGGGTTGAATTGCAAAGTGAGTTTCTGAAGAAATTTTATCCCATAGGTTGAACTAGCACTATGAGGTGAGCTATCACTGGATTTGCTTAGCTTCTAGGAAAATAAATTCACAAGTCATGGGAAAGACTTGAAGAAATTCTTAAAAAATGCCCACATCATGGTCTATCTAATTGGCAAATAGTTCAAGCCTTTTATGAGGATTTAAGAGACCAATATAGACAAATGATAGATGCATCTTATGGAGGTGCATTCATGAACAAAAGTGAGGATGAAGCCTATGCTTTATTTGAAATCCTGAGTGAAAACTTAATTAACCATGCTTCGTTATCTTTCTACCAAAAGTGGATAAGGAACCATGAATTTAAATATCCAAAATCTAGCTCTAAGGTTGACTTGAACCTGATAAATAAAGTAAATATTCTTGCCCAGAAATTAGATCAACTCTTAATCCTAGATCAACAATCTCTTGCACATTACACACCTTCTTCTAATTATCAAGTGATTTGTTCTATCTATGCCAGCCCAACCCATCATATGAGTGAATGTCCCATGGCTGCATAGTTTTTATCTTTTATCCAAGAACAAGTTCAAGTTGTATAAGGCTACTCCAAGCCGATTAATGATTTTTTTTCAAATACATATAACTCAGGCTAGAGAAACCATCCTAATTTTTCTTGAAAACCATAATAGACTCAGACTCAGATACAATATCAAAATTATGCCTATAATAGAGGTCAGTCTAGTTAGTCTATCTAGCCACCATATACTAATCAGTCATCATATCCACCTCCTCAATAGACCAATCTAATTGATGATAGATTTAATCAACTATAATAATTAATTCTAAATCAACAACAATCAATTTTGACTCAACAATAATCTATCACCAGGCTAGAAGATCAAATAGGATAATTAGCTGAGTCTAATATGAGGAGAGAACTAGGTTAATTATCGAGCCAATTAATTTTTATAAACAATCCATCTAATATCCATCAACCATCTAGATTTAGTTGTCAATCTAATGTCTCATCTAAGAATTCTCAATTAGAGAATGCCAAAGTAATTTCTAAACTTAAAAGTTATAGGATTCTTATGGACTCATATCAAGATCAGGTGAGAGAGGCTAGTACTGATGCTAGCCAAAATAAAAATTTAGAAAAAGAGGTTAGTACTGAAACTAACCACATAGAAGAACCTGAGCCCAGAACTGGTACTGATGCTGGTTTCAATATGAATAAGATAGACATAGAAAAGAAGAGAGTAGATGATTTATCCAAAATCTATAAACCAATAGTATTATTCTTTTCATCCCTAAAAGCCAGTTCTTCTTACAAAAATCAAGAGGCATGTAATAAAGACCTAATGGAGCTATTTAAGCAAGATCATATTAATTTACCTTCACAATAAAAGCAACCTTTAGTCACCCTTCTAGTATCCATTGAATCAAACTTATCTCCTAATCCAAAAACTCAATTCATGAGCATGTTAGAAAAATAAATAGAAAAAAT
Source organism: Cocos nucifera (assembly GCA_006176705.1). NCBI lineage: Eukaryota > Viridiplantae > Streptophyta > Magnoliopsida > Arecales > Arecaceae > Cocos > Cocos nucifera. The sequence continues at coordinate 18,523 of QRFJ01002825.1, read as the reverse complement.
TCTTAACAAACAAGGATCTGAGAATGGAGTTGCATCCTATCTTTCCATAATTAAGAATGAATTTATTAATAAAGGGATTACAAACTATCTTCCTGAGATTGGCAATCCAAAATCATTGGAATTTGTCAATCCAATATTTGATACAGGATAAGTAAGCTACCTTGTGTCTGGTTGAAGATGGTAAACTTAGCTCTTGATAGGAGGTAACCCAATATTTAATTTTCTTAAGTGTAATTTATCTTTTTAGTTTATTTTGTTAGGATATTTTGAATAAAATTGGAGGGAGAGCCAAATTTCTAAAGACACATGCTGGACAAAAATACATTGAGTCAGGTATATTCTTTCCTATTTTTTATTGCATCCTTTATTTTTTTCTCTATTGAGGACAATGTCGATAAGTTGGAAGGGAGAATAATAAAATTTTTAAATTTTTAAAGTCCTCGAAGAAGTTAGCATTTAGTATTTAGACATTTGATTATGCTTAAAAATTGAGTTGAACTAAGCATTTTTTTAAAAAAATTAATGCATAGATCAGAGAATTTATGAGATATTGAGGGACCAAGTATTAAAAAAATCCAATAAAGAGTTAAGTCTATAACATAAATTTTTTTTTTGAGTATTTCTAATTTTTCTACCAGTATAAAAAAAAATATCTACTTTTTTTGGACTTGTGCATGGTAACTACACGTTTCTTCATTTCCATAAATAAAATAAAATAAAATAATTTTTAAGTACTTCTTACTAAGTAACTGGGCCTCTTTACCTAAGTAAGCATTGAGTTTTGCATCAAAAGTTATGAAGGATGAAGAAGCTCATTGTAAAGCTAGTATTAACTCATAGCCTGTTTGATTCAAGCTAGTAATCTTGAGGGGTATTTTATACCTAAAGCCCTAAAGCCACTAGTTTGGGAGTCATTGCCCAAGACTCGCTATATGGATCAAGTTGAAAGCTTAAGGGGTTAAGACATTAAATAGTGGTATAATATTAAAAAAAAATTAGTTTTTCATCGAGTAACCAGATCTTGTTGCCTAAGAAGCAATGATATTCATGTCAAAAAATGGACAATATGAATAAAAAAATTAATAAATGAAGGATGAAAGTAGCAATATATTTACCCATATGAAAGTTTAGATGATTCAGGGTTAAAGGTAGGAAAAATTTAAAAAAAAATTATAAAAATTGAATATTTTTCACTTAACTTTAATATTGGTAAGTACTAATACTCCAATGATATATCTCACTCATGCTCTACTGAATATCAATAGCTATTTTGAAAATTACTTCAGTAAAATTTAAAACTCTAAAGTTAAAAGGTATCTAAATCTAAATTTTTTCCTTACTTGAGGATGAGAGAAGCTTAAGTTGGAGGGTGCGATAAGTACCATAAATTCATAATAAAAGTACTAATTTATTAATTAATTTATTTTTATTTTTAATAACTAAATACTTTATTTATTATTTTTAAAAAATATTTTATCAATCGAAAGAGCTTATTTTTCTTATTGCAATGAAATATGTTTAGAGCAAATCAGATTTAAAATGGATCCAATATGAATTTTCAAAGAAAAAAATAAAAAAAATAATTTGGTTCAGTCAACTTGCCCAGCCAAGCCATCAAAAGCAGCTCAGTCAGTGCATCCCAGCTCAGCCAGTGTGTCGTCCAAGCCAGCTAAGCCATAGAAGCTAGCTTACTGGTCCACGAATCCAAGCATGGACCGCCAACTCAGTAGAAGTCGCCTATTCACAGGCTATCATGTGGTAAACCAAGATCCTTAAAGGATTTACAAAAGATTCGTCATGGCATATAGAGGTAAAGTGATAATTTTATAGGCCAAGGCATGCACTGATTGGTTGCAGTCTATGGTGTGGTCGGTCTACAGGATCCATGGGCATAATAAAGGCACTATCCTATGGCTATGGTCACTATTGGTTAAAATCCAATGATCCAGGTTAATTCCTATCTTGATTCAAATTCTGCCACCTTCCTGCGTGCGATCCAACGGCTCCGGATGCTCTAAAGCTTCGATTGGATGGCTAGATTTTCTTCAAAATGTGACCAGATGGCCGATAATGCTTCCTGGCTTGATTTAAATGCCCCGACATGATCTAATGGCCCTAAGCTCTCCCACTTGAGATCTAATGGCCAGCATTCAATCCGATTAGAAAAAGGATTATGGTGTGATTTTTGGTGCAATCGAATGGCCGAAACTCTCCAGATCAACTCCATCTAATGGATAAAATTAATTTGGACTAGATCAAGGCTTTTCCAATGAGTTTTTAAGCAATTTTTTGAGCATTGGATGCAGATCTAATGGCCAAAATTCAGGGAACTTAATAAAATTCGATCCAGGACTGTTTTAAGTTGATTTTCTCTGGGATTTCTCTATATTTTGCCAATCAAAACTCTCCTTAGTCCCATATTGCCTTGAAACAAGGATCCAACCCTCCTAACTCTATAAATAAGTTATGGGGCCATCAAATCAATTTATATTCGATCAAGAAAAAGCTACGATTTAGGGTGAGAGCCATGCTTGGGTTAAAGGCTGCTTCAAGGCAATGGGTACTGAGAAAAAGAGTTCTCTCCTATGCCATCTTCATGCCGATGCCGATCCGAGATCGAGATCACATCTTTCCCAATTTTTTATTCTTTTCTGCTCTTTTTAAATTTCATGTATTTAAACTTTAAATAAAATTCTAATTAATATAATTTTTTTTTTACTCTTTAAATTTTGATCTTTTATTTCTATTATTTTATTTTTTTTCTCTTTAAATTTTTGTACTTTAATTTTTTCTCTTTAATTTTATTGCAAATAGATGCTAAGATCTAACTAGTAGATCTTAGTACCAAGTTTAATTTTCTACACTATTTAATTTTTACTTTATATTTATAATAATATTTTTTGACTTTAATTTTATTTTTAAAATTTTTTTTTTATAAAAATCAAAGATTTCAAAACTAAAACATTGCCTTATTTATGGATTTGACCCGACTCACTACTTACTACCTATTTTTAAATTATTTAAGAAGTAAAAATTAAATTGATAAACATGGTGTCTTAACAACAACATCATACTCTTATCAAGTTTTTGGCACTATTGCCAGGAAAGGCATAGATATTATTTTTTTTTTGATTTCTTTGATTTTATTATAAATTAAAAATAATTCTAACAAATGCACCAAGTTTCTTGAGCTTCGACCATAGTATCATTGGAGAAGTCTCACCAAGTATATGGATCACAGCATTATCTGTTAGGTAGAAGCGGATCGTGCTCACCACCTGCATCTAGATCTACTTCCAATCCTTTACCTCTATGGTGGCTAGCATTTTTTTGTACAAGAGAGCGTCGATCAAATCCTATTGAATGAGGACATCATTTATCCTTGCTTGCCATAAGAAGAAATTATTCTTTCCATCAAACAAGTTGATCTCCATCTTGATTGCGCCTATCTTCTCCATATTCTTCAATGTTTAACACCATTACTGCAATTTGCACTCTAGAACCGCCTGGCTCTATTACCAATTATTGGTGATATCAACTTCTCCAATACCACTTGTTGAGAATCTAGTACCAGATTATTATGACACGTAGAAAGAAAAAAAATAAATCAAGAACAATCAAGTACGTGGATCAGCCTAAAGGCTCATCTCCATGGGGCATGCAAAGCTCCACTATGAAAGAAAAAAATAAGTACAAGAGGAGAACACCCACTCTCAACTCACTATACATAAATCTCTCTAAACTAAAAGCTACCTTACAAAAGCTCTCTCAAAATCTCCAAGAAGACCCGCATAAGCTACAAGATTCTCTGCCCTCATGGCCTCTATGTCGGATGCTATGCACCTATTACTTCTCTCTCTTATGGGCTGCACGTACTCGGTACTCTGCCAAACTCCTCTTGATGGCTGCTTGATCCTCTCTACGTGCCTGTCACACCACATGTACCACACCTATCTTCATAGTATCTCAGGCCTTTAAATAGGATGAGAATCCTCTTTTTAGTAGTTCACAGGAGTCCTAATAGGGTTCTTTCTCCTAATTTGAGTCGAACATGATCTTGATGGAGTCTTGAAATATTTTTCAACCTTTAGATCATAACTACAACCCTATGTGGCTGCTAGATCTCATGGTCCATGCACAACTCTCGTAGATCTCTTGGATTAATCACAATCCAAGTCCAAACAAAAAATTTTGTCTTGTTCTGTTCACCTTCATCGAGTCAACTCTATCAGCAGTCGAGCTAGCTCGACTGCATCTCTCCTCAATACCTACTTTCTGTCTGCCTGAGAGGACTGGCTCAACTACGGTTCGAGCCGACTCGATCTCAGCCCGAACCGACTCAACCACATTTTCAAGCCAGCCTGGCTGTTTTCTGATACTAATTCTCCTCTTTCTATGGGTCGAATTTGAGGCATCAAATCCTAACAAAGGGAGGATCTGGGAGAAGGCTTCTTCCTTACATTTTTCTCTTAAAAAGATGGTGGAAGAATATTGAAAGCAAAACCTTAGAGAAGTTCCATCCTCTCTCTTCATTTCCTCTCACCTTGACACAACAATTTGTGCCTTTACAAAATCCCATGCCCACAACCCTTACGCACCCAAGGATCCCACGCCCAAGCCCTCTCTCTTAGATCTAATTATCTTTGAAAATCCCACACCCAAAGTCCTAATAAATAGAGAGTTAGAGAGGAGTCCTTTTCTAGGTCAAACACCTAGAAAGGAGTATCCAAATAGGACATGGAATGGGGCACCCAGCTCTTGGGCACCTCCTCCTTCTCTTTTAGCATGAACTCCAGGTATTTAGCACACAAAAATACTTTTTTTTACTAAAAAAGTCAGAGAAAAAATCTGGTTATTGGCACCACACATTGGATAGGGTTTTGGTTTATTCAAACTCTATCAAATAGAATTTGAAATCAAAACTACTTGCTAGTTTTGACTTATTCCAAACCACAAACCGTCCAAAGCAATAGGGGGTGAAGGGGGGCGTGCATAGGCTTTTGGTCATGAGTGGTTTCATGCAAAAATCCATGGGAAGGGCATGGAGAAAGGGAAGTTAGCGCAAGGAAGAAGTCCTAGTCAAACTAAGATTTCATGCTTCGACTAGTCAAAGCTATTCTTAAGCCCAATTAAAATAGATCTTGGTGCAACCTAATCAATGGTGTTCCTAATCCAACTAAAAATATAATTAAATTAAATTAAATCTAATTTAATTTTAATTTTAAATATTAATTAAATTAAAAATTAGGTGTATTTAAGTTCTAATTCAATTGGAAATTATTCTTCTTTAATATCCAATAAATCAAATAGACTTAATCCAATCAAACCCAAACCAAATCTAATTGAATCATATTCAATTAGACTTGATCTCAGCACTTTATCATAATCAGATTAAGTCAATTATCAATCTGATTGCTAGTTGATCCTCCTGCAACACCTGCACTAGGTCAAATATCAAAAGTATCGAATGTTTAACCATTAAGATGATTCTTAATCATTGATCTACCATTCGATCAGATCGAGATCACTTATGTTTGTGACCCCATAGATTCGAACCTAAGCTAGTAGCATAGAAATAAATTCTTATATCAATCAAAATGACCATCTAATAATGGTATCCGATGGTTGGATAGGTCGAATGTATAAAGCGACATTCTTAGAACCCATGTGGATATGGTTTCCGCATAATTCATCCCAATAATCAAAAATGATTATAGGATGACTCAGGGTTTAACTATCAACTCTGAATAGGTCATCTATATTGTATTTCAAAATACCAAATCCATTATATGGATTGCTCTGGCTAAGGTTTGCTAAATTGAAATACAATAATACATTATCTCTAAACTCTTGGAGTGGTCAATCCAATCTTGATCACTCACCGATTTTGCAAGTACTTGACTGTGCCCAAAAATCTTTCATTATTGAATTAAAAATTCAGAAAGTCCACCATCAAAGCATAGTGAGTTGCTTGCAAGCTACCATGGTAATGTTAGGTCCAAGGGACACTTATACCCATATCTCATTAGAGCAATTCTCGATAGTATAATGCTCCAGAATTGATCACGTTCAGTGATGATGTACCCGTATATCTCACTTATTTGCCATGCAAGTGTCTCCACACTCCTTGGTTAAGAAGACTATCAATCGATATGGAACACAATGATCTATAGTCGATCAACGTTGTCATCTTTGTTAACAACTTATCATTTGATCATGAACAATTTAAGGACTAATCGATAAATCTTCTTTTTCTTGAATCTAAATAGTTTTAAGAACTTCATCATAACACAGGAATTCATTAGAAGACATACATTTATGATGAAAATGCTAAAATAAACTTTTATTTAATAATAAATTATTTATATTTATAAGGTTAGCACAACCATCAATAGGCTAATGATTGGCTTTGGGATACATTTTTCAACACTAATAGCTATGTATAAATACATAAGTTGTGTTAGAATTTCATGGAAGAAAAAGAGAAGTAAAATATAGATCTTTTCTACCTTAACTTCTCCACTCTCTTTCTCTGTTTCTCTAGGGTTGCCACCCCAAGGTTTCTTGAAGAAATCCAAGAGGAAGGGGAGCCTCCCACAAGCCCTAAGAGGGTGGTGCCCCATCATAGCACCTAGGATTGGTGCTGGTGTTTGCTGGATTCAGAGATTGGATCTATCATAGATCTCCTTAGGTTCATGCACAAAATCTTGGGTGAGTGATCCATTTTTTGTAATTAATGGATCTACTCTAATATTTTGTATCAAAGCTATCGATTATGACAATAATAGGTTCAAACTTGGTAGCATAAGAATAAATTTTTGTACTAATCGAAGTGACTATCTAGCAAAAGTATCCAACATCCGGATAGGCTGAATGTATGCAAAGCAACATTCAAGAACCTAATAAAATTTGGTTACCATATAATTCATCCCTTTGACCCTTGATGCTCAAGACGCCTTCAAAGTTAAACTGCCAACTCTTGATAAGTGCATTTGAATAGTATCTCAACCTAGTTAATCTTGTGACTCCTTACAAGGACTATTCTGGCTAAAGTTTTGCTAAATTAAAATACATTGAGCCATCATCTCTAACAACTTGGAGTGGTCAATCCAATCTTAACTCATGCACCAACTCCACAAGTACTTGCTATGACCAAAAACCTTCTTGAAGGAAAATCTTATTCTCCATCACAGGATCATCCAGATCTGAGATGGATTTTTCTAAAAAAATTTCTATGATTTGATCATGGTGACCTGATATTAAAAATAAAAAATTAAATTTAGATAAGAAAATAACTATTGTTACCTAATTAGGGTAATCCAATTATCCTGATGATGATCCTGATGCTCTTGAGGTTCTAGATTGAGTCACGCACGTGCCTGACCTCTATCGGAGTCCACTCAGATAGGATCTGGAGGTCTTCACCTTCTAAATCAAGACTCTGAAGATCATATCTAGATCTAATCTAAATCTTCTTCAAAAACTCTTCTGAAGAAGCTGCAGTCATCTTTCATAATAGTGCTACCTTCTTCCTAATCTGGGTGCCAACGTTCCTTGGATTGCTCTTGGACTTATGCCCAGCACCTTTGGGCATGGAGAGGGAAGAGAGAGGACCAGAGGGGCATAGAGAGGGTTTTATTTTAGCAGCATTTGGCTCCTTTTGGTGCAAGGATTAGAACCCTAGGCACAAACAAAGTTTAAATAGACCCTGCTATGCCATGCAGTGCCACATCATCCCGACTAATGAAAGGCCTTTGATCAATCAGATCTAAATCTGATTAGTGGGATGATGTCATCCAATCATATCAGATAAGAGACCCCTCAAAGTCTCCTAATGTTGGTGCCAACACTGTATAAGCCTAGTGAAATTGGCACCCAACAATTTAAGGCTATCAAGCAACTTTAGAGTCCCATCTATATAGGACTCTTCCCTTATCCCCATGTGCGCACGCCAACTTAGGATGTGCATGAAGGGGAAATCCTGATTTTTCAGATCAGATTCGTTCAAATCTGATTGGATCGAGAGGTATATTTCAAAAATTTTCTCTTAGATCCAAATCAGATCTAACACTTTTCAGATCTAATTTTATGGTCTGATAAATAAAAAAATTAAATTAAATCTAAATTAATGTTACCTTGTTTGCTGGGTAATCCGATTATCCTTTGATGATCCTATTGATTGCCTGAGGTTCTGGCTCTAGCCATGCAAGTGCCTGGGCTCTACTAATATCCACTTAGGCTGGATCTAGAGATCTTCTCATTCTTTATCATGTCTCCAAAAATCAGATCTAGATCTAATTTGAAAGATCTTCAAAACTCCTTCTGAAGATCAGCAGTCGTCTCTGCAGCAGTGCTGCCTTCTTCCTTTCTCGTCAGCCTTTTCTTGCCTGGATCGCATCAAACTGAAGCCCAACATCCCTTGGGCATGGAGAGGAGAGGGAGGATCAGAGGATAGCATGGAAGAGGGAGAAGGGTAGCCTTGGGGCATGGGCTAAGAGGAACTCACAAAATATTAGGCACAGATAAGGTTTATTTATAAACCCTGCTATGCCATGCAGTGCTGCATCATCCCGGCCAATCGCATTGCTTCATGCAATTAGATCTAAATCTGATTGATGGGATGACATTACCTGATCCAATCAGATGAGAGCCCCATAGATTCATCCTTAGATGGTGCCTAAGACTGGTCAATGTCTACAAGTAAGGGTCACTTAGGTTGAATCCAAGAAGCAACCTGGAGTCCAATCTATATGGGACTCCAGTGTTTATCCACATGGGGTGCACACCATCCTAGGTGTGGATGGCATGCACCCTCCATCTACCTACCAAATGGTAGGTAGACTTGGTCAATAAGTCTCTCCTATGGGTGCATGACACATGGATAGATATCCAAGGGTCAAAGGTCAATGTTTGACCAAAGTCAAAGGATAAGAATTAGCAGGTGACGAAAAATAATAGGTGTTGTCTCAAATTTATCTCATAAATTAAAACAACCTTTTTCTAACTTGGACAAGCTCCAGTCAAGCCATGTAAAGGTGTCTGAGTGAGCACAAACATATTTGGCTCAGTCGAGATAACTTTTCATGATAATAGAAAAAGGATAATGTTAGGTTCAATCGTGTGCTAGCACGATTTTCTTGAACCTAATTGAATCTAATTCAAATCAACTGAACTGAATTAGTCCAATTGATGATATCTAGATCCAAACCCTTATTTGTGTGACCCAGTTAGGTTCAGTTCTATATGGTAGCGGGATATGTCATGATCTCCATCATCGAAACTCCTTTCGATGGATCAGAACTCTTCTGATTGAGACAACTGGAATGATCGATCATCAAAATCATTCTAATTGCTCCCAAAATCCACCAGTGACACCTAGCAGTATATGGTGGCAACCCATCAAAACTAAAAATGAACCTCTTGGTGCAGCTACTTGTGTGATTAAGTTCTTCTATCTTGAGCCCCGATCAGATTAGGGTTAAGGTGAACTCGTCAAACCCTAATTTCTATCATATGATTTAATCATTCGATTCAAGTCTAATGTGAAAACCTTAAATAGAAACTCTTTCTATTATTTCACTCTCTACCATGGCCATGGGCTTCTGGACTTGATTCTCATGATCATCATAGGGCTGCTCCTCATACCACCGAGGTAGATAGATTCCATCTTGATGCAATCCAGTTCCTACAATGAACATGTCATAGCCAACATACACCTCAGGATTCCGAATATGGCTAGGAGACCGAGTCATGGTGTAGTCAAACTATAACACCCTCAAGGTGAACTGCCGATGCACCTCAGGTCAAAGAACCAGACACACCACTGCAGCATCGAGTCAGTCATTGACGAGAAGGTAGACTTCCTAATGACTACTCGAGGTGGTCACGCTCAGTGCCCTCGTTCTCTAACGAGTACCTATACTCTCGCTCCAATGTCTCCACACCGTAGACTCAAGACTCATCTACTAAAGAGAAGCGATTGTACACCAACCTTCCGGATCAATCACCATCCTCATGATGATCCTATGGTCGGGAAGCATTTTATGAGTTAATAATGATTATTCATGTCTTAAATTTTCAACTCTTGAAAATATGAATTATCATTACCATTAACTCAAAGGATGTATCACAGACACTAAATACACATATGTGATAGAAAATAACCCATTTTATTATTATTTATAGTCAAAATTATAATTTTGCCCCTAGAAGTGTATTACAAGTGTCAGCCAATTCTGGCTTCTAGGGCACATATATCTAACAAACTCTCCCACTTGTCCTAAAGCCAATTGGCTACAAGTCTAAGTCCCATCTTCTCAAGGTGGGCTTCGATCTTCTGCTGGCCCAACGGCTTTGTAAGTGGGTCTGCCGCATTATCTTGCGGAGTCGACTCTCTTGACCTCGACGTAACCCTTCTCGAGGTAATCGCGGATGAGGTGGTATCGCCGCTCAATGTGCTTGGATTTCTGGTGAGACCTCGGCTCCTTAGCAAGGGCTATGGCGCCATTGTTGTCGCAGTACAGAGGAATGGCATCTGATGGCATTACTCCAATTTCTGCAGCAAACTTCTTATACCAGAATGCTTCCTTTGCAGCTTCTGATGCAGCGATATATTCTGCTTCCATGGTGGAATCTGCTATCACTGTTTGCTTGAAACTTTTCAGCTGACAGCACCACCATTGCACACAAACAGACTCCCAGATGTCGACTTTCGATCATCTATATCAGGACATGAAATCCGAGTCTGTGTATCCCTAAACTTGGAGTTCTCCATTACCAAAGACCAACATCATATCCTTAGTTCTTCTTAAGTACTTAAGGATACATTTCACAGAAGTCCAGTGTTCTTCACCTGGATTTGACTGATATCTGCTTGTGACACTCACAGCATGGGCTATATCAGGTCGTGTACATAGCATGGCATACATGAGGCTCCCTATTGCAGAAGCATAAGGGATCTTGCTCATGCGTTCTATTTCCTCAGGTGTGCTAGGGCACATCTTCTTGGAAAGATGAATACCATGTCTGAAGGGTATTAATCCCCTCTTAGAGTTTTCCATACTAAACCTCTTTAGTACTTCCTCTATGTACATCTTCTGTGAAAGTCCTAGCATCCTATTCGGTCTATCCCTATAGACCTTAATTCCTAGAATAAAGGATGCTTCACCTAGGTCTTTCATGGAGAATTCTCTTGGACAACCATATTTTGACTGTCGTCAACATGGGAATATCATTCCCAATAAGGAGGATGTCATCCACGTACAATACGAGGAAGACAACAGCGCTCCCACTGACCTTTTTGAAGACACATGGTTCCTCTTCATTTTTGATGAAACCAAACTAATTTGATCACATCATTGAAACGAGTGTTCCAGCTCCGAGATGCTTGCTTAAGTCCATATATGGACCTTTGCAGCTTGCAAACCTTGTGATCAGTATCACTGGATGTGAAACCTAGCGGCTGTTCCATATAGATATCTTCCTCAAGATATCCATTCAAGAATGTCCGTTTTCACGTCCATTTGCCATATTTCATAATCGAAATAGGCTGCAATAGGCAAGCAATGTGCGGATGGATTTTAGCATAGCTACTGGGAAAAGGTATCCTGATAGTCAATGCCTTCACGCATTGACTATAACCTTTTGCCACTAGTCTAGCCTTGAATGTCTCCACATTTTCCATCTGCACCAATCTTTCTCTTGAAGATCCATTTACATCCCAATAGGTACTATACCTTCTGGTGGATCTACCAAGGTCCAGACTTGGTTTGAGTGCATCGAGTCAATTTCTGACTGCATTGCCTCTAGCCATTTCTCAGAGTCGATATCTGATATCGCCTCATTGTATAGGTTTTGGGATCATCACCATGAGCACCATTACCTACGAGGAACATTTTCTCTACTTCCTCTGAAATAATACCTAAGTATCTTTCAGGGGGACGGAAAAACTCTTTCCGATCTATGAGGTGGAGGAGGTAGTGTTCTTATTGGCTCAACCTGATTTGGTTCCAATTGGTCCTTAGCTCGTTGCTACTTGTGAGACTTTCTCATCAAGCTTGAATCTGCTTTCCAATGCCGCTATCTTGAATAAACTATTTTTCAAGAAAGATGGCATGTCGACTCACAATCACATTGTGGTCTTCTGGAATGTAGAAATAGTATCCTAATGACTCTTTAGGATATCCTATGAATCGAGCTCTGAAAGGACCTAAACTCTAACTTGTCCGCTTGTTGTCTTTTGACATGAGCCGGACAACCCCAAATTCTGAGATGACTCAGACTTGGTTTCTTACCATGCCATATCTCATACGGTGTGGTAGGAACGGTTTTAGAGGGAACCCTATTCAGTAAGTATAATTGCAAGTTAACAATGACAGTATCCCCAAAGAAAATCAGGGAGGTCTGTGAAGCTCATCATGGATCGGACCATATCCAATAGGGTCTGATTTCTCCGTTCTGAAACTCCATTGAGTTGAGGTGTTCCTGGTGGAGTCCATTGAGAGACTATGCCATTTTTCTTGAGATAGTCTAGGAATTTTCGACTAAGGTATTCACCTCCTCGATCTGATCGAAGAACCTTAATGGGTTTTTTTGTTTGCTTTTCTACTTCATGTCTGAATTCTTTGAACTTTTCAAAAGCTTCAGACTTGTGTCTCATAAGATACACATATCCATACCTAGATAAATCATCGGTAAAGGTTAATGAAGTAGACAAAATTGCCTCTAGCCGGCACATCAAATGGGCCGCACACATCAGTATGTACTAGGGCAAGGAAGATCTATGGCCCTTTCCCCATGTCCTATAAAAGGGAGTTTAGTCATTTTGCCTTGAAGACAAGATTCATAAGTTGGATATGACTCGGAAGTCAATGGACTCAATAGCCCATTTTTCTCCAATTTGTTGATCCTATCTTCTGCTATATGACCTAATCTCAGGTGCCATAGATATCTGTCATTTGGACTATCCCTAGGTCATTTGTTTGGCATTCACGTTTTGCTCGATAGTTAGAAATAGGTACATCAATATGTAGCTGATAAAGACCATTAATAAGGAAAACCATTTGCAATTTTATTTCTTTCATAAAGAATGTTACAATGGTCCTTAAAGAAGGTAATCACATAGCCTTCTTGTGCTAAGCATGAAACAGAAATCAAATTCCTGCTAGCTGCAGGCACATAATAACAGTCTTTCAAAACTAAGTCTAAACCAGATGGTAATCGAAGAGGGTATGTTCCCACGGCTACTGCAGCAACTCTTGCTCCATTACCGATGCGTAGGATCATGTCTCCATCCCTCAGCCTCCTGCTATCCTCAAGACCCTGCATAGAAGTGCACAGATGAGCACTAGAACCAGAGTCAAGCACCCAACTGGATGCAGAAGAAACCGTAAGGTTAGACTCAATAACGAGCATACCTCCAGAAGGACCTTCCTTCTTGTTCTTCAGGGTGGCCAGGTAAGTAGGGCAGTTCCGCTTCCAATGTGCCATCGTCTTGTTGCAATGGAAATACTTTTCCTTTGCACATCGGCCTTTTTCTTCTTCCTTCTTCTGTCTTTTTCTTCTTTCCTCCTTCCACCTTCTGCTTTTTCGCACAGACTTCTTTTTCTTTCCATAAGACTTTCTTTTTGGAAGAAGTCCATTCCATAGCAAGAACTGAGCCTTTAGAACCTTTCATAGAAAGCTCAGCGGTAACCAGCATATTCATTAATTCGGCCAAGGAATTTTGAAGTTTATGCATGTGGTAATTCATGATGAATTGCCCATATGCATCAGTCAAGGATTGCAGAATAATATCATTCTGCAGGTCCAAGTCTAACTTCACACCGAGCTTCTCAAGCTCTTCCATGTCCTTGATCATTGTCAGACAGTGATCTTGGACTGACTGCCCATCACGCATCTTAGCCTTAAAAAGTCATTTCGTGACTTGATACTTTGGCTGCGCGACTCTGTTCACCAAACATCTCCTGTAGGTGAGCCAACATTTGGCGAGCAGTCCCGATATCTTCATGTTGGCACTGGAGCTCATCAGACATCGAGCCCAACATGTAATATCTGGCCTTATTATCTTCATCTATCCATTTTTCCAGAGATGCTCTCTGTTCAGTGGATGGACGGGCTGGTAAGGTGGGAGGGTCCTGGTCCAATACATGGGTTAACTTCTCAGAAACCCAAAATAATTTTGTAGTTCCTGAGCCAATCTTTATAATTGGGTCCAGTCAGTCAGTCTATGTGTGTCCAGGATACGTGCCAATGGGTTGGACGCAGACATTTTTCTGTAGAGAGTCAAAGATTCTAGTTAGATACTGTAATTATGACTTGACCAATTTGTTTAGAGATTTTATTTTTAAATAAATTAGCTCCCACTATTTTCTCGGATCCCTACACTCCCTCTGTAGAGATGCGAAAAATCTCCATGATTAATGATTTCTAGTGGGTGGTGCGGTCTCACCAACTGACTCATCACCTCACCTAACAGTTATTGGTGATGGGTTAGCCAATGAGTGAACAACTCTTGTTCAATGATTCTCTAATCATGGTGCACCCAAACTTGGTCTCTAATTCATGAATCTCACCGTATCCAGAATATTGATCCACTCCTTAGTTAAGTCAGACCCACCATTTGCATAGACTGGATTCCTAATTGAGTCTCTCACCGTATCCGAAATATTGAGCCCAACTCATCCTCCAGCCCATAGCATCCAATGCCTAATAGACATGGTTGCATCTTCCCGGTGCAACTGAGCCACTGTATCCAGTCCGAGAACAATCAACCCCGGGAAGGGCCCGCACATCTACAATGGTGGAAGACCTCAGACTTAATCTTTTCTTAGGGAAGAATTGATTCAGGTCTCATTAAACTAGACTTGTCATAGTCATAACAATTATGACTAACCTAGTGGCATGGGTTAGCTCGGATTATTGACCACCTCAGATCAGAACTGTGTCAACAGATATGGCCAGGTAAGTGAGATCGGTGGAAGGAATATGCCATTAACTCGTACAAGAACGCATTCAGGTCGAGTAGCTTCCAATTAAAAATCCAGTCGGTCGTATGTGCCAAACTTACCTTAGACACCAAATTATTGAGCCAGAACCAATTGGGTTAGCCTACAATCCAGACTCTAACCTCTGAGCCTAATTAGGTCTTGCTTGATCGTCACTCATATGACTCGATCTTGACCCAGACTTAATCCTATTAGGCTGGTCAATTTAAGCATTGTTGATCCCATCTAACCAACTCTTGATTCGGTTTGATCAACCGCTTAGACCTAATTGAGCTACCCAAGCCCGAACCCAGTATTATGAATATGTCTTAGATCTGAAAATTCTCAATTTTAGACCTAATTGATATTCCATAATCTTAATTCTTTAATTAAGTAGGGTTCATAAACAAAATATGCACAATAAATCCTAGGGTTTCAGGATCTAGGGTTTTGCAGAAAGTAAGTTTTGGATTTCTGATTAAGGACGAACACGCAGCACCCCTACACATCATAAGAACACCCCATCGAATGGGAAGGAGAGGGCCTTTAAATCCCTTCTTCGTTCTTATGACCGGACGGCCAAGAGGAACGCCTTAATCAGGAACATGCAATACTACAAAATAGTTTTAGATCAAATCATATATCTCATATACTATAATTAGATCTAATCATGGCATATTTTGATCTATATATTTTGCATACATCTCATGTATCGAATCATGCATATTTTTAGATCTAAATTATCTCATAATAATCTAAAAAATTAGATTTAAATTGATCTAATCAAAATAAATTCTAATCTAGATAATTATGTAGAACTATTCTACAACTAGTCTAGACATGCATCAATCATATCTCATATGATATTTAAAAATTAAATAATTTTATTTACTATTTTTTAGATGTTATTATAATATTTATAATATCAAAAAATAGTAAATAAATAGATCTAAAATATGATTTAATCAGATTAAATCAAAAACATGCAAGACTATTCTATAGAACTATTCTATTTTAGAACTAGTCATGCATATCTTTCTAATCTTAGATCCAAATTATTTAATTTTAATTTTTTCTTTTTAATTTTAGATCTGATCACATCTCATGTGATATCTAAAATCACTTAATTTTTAATTAAAATAAATTTAAAATCAGATCTAAATAAATTTTAGAACCTTGGCTCTGATACCAGTTGAAGGAAAAATCCTGATTTTTTGGATCCAGGTTCGTTCAGATCTGATCAGATCAAGAGATATATTTTCAAAAATTTTTCTCTTAGATCTAAATTAGATCTGAAGATATTTTAGATCTAATTCTTATTATTATTTAATAAAATAAAATAAAATTAGATAAATTAAATCAAATTTAATTTACCTTGATTTGCTGGGTAATCCTATTATCCTTTGATGATCCTATATGATTTCAGCTGGAAGGTTCTGGATCTAGCCATGCAAGTGCCTGGCCTCTATCGGTATCCACTCAGGACTTGGATCTGGAGATCCTCTTCTTCTCTATCACATGTCTCCAAAAATTAGATCTAGATCTGATCTGGAGGATCTTCAAAACTCCTTTTGAAGATCAGCAGTCGTCTCTTTGCAGCAGTGCAGCCTTCTAGCTTTCTCGTCGCCTTTCTCTTGATCTGGATCGCACCAACTAAGCCCAAAACTCCTTTTGGACATGGAGAGGAGAGGGAGAAGGATCAGAGGATTGGCATGGAGGAGGAGGGGAGAGGCAGCCTTGGGCATGGGCATGGGCTAAGAATCACTTTCAATCACAAAAGGGTTGGGCGCAGATAGGGTCTTATTTATAGACCCTGCTGTGATCCAACTTCTCTTCTTCCCAACCAATCACAACTCTTTGTGAAATCAGATCTAAATCTGATTGGTGGGAATAGAGTCCCCTGGATTCCTCCTTAGATGGAGCCCCTAAGACCAGTCAAAGTTGGTTCTTAGGAGAACTGGTCAAAGTCTATAGGAATCCCTAATTGAAAGAAGAACCTGGAGTCCCATACGTATGGGACCCAGTGTTTAGGACTCCTGGGGCGCACGCCATCCAACTTGGGCACACGCCTAGGGTGGCGTGCACCCTCCTCCTTGCCAGGTTCTGGTAGGGGGACAAGGCCACCAGCTCTCCAATAGGTGCATGACATATGGGCAGATGTCCAAGTCAAAGGTCAATGTTTGACCAAAAGTCAAAGTCAATGGTCAATTTGACCAGTCAAAGGTAGACTTTTGACCAAAGTCAAAGAACAAGAAATGGCAGGTGACCAAAAATGGCAGGTAATGTCTTACAAAATAAGACAACCTTTTCTGACTTGGACAACCTCCAGTCAGACCATATGAAGGCCTCTGATTGAGCACAAACTCCTTTGGCTCAGATCAGGACAACTTATTTATGATAATAGTAAAAGAAGAACGTTAGGTTCAATCGAGTGCTAGCACGATTTTCTTGAACCTAATTGAATCTCATTCAGATCAATTGAACTAGGATCAGTTCAATTGATGATCACCAGATTCAAACCCTTGTTTGTGTGACCCAGTTAGGTTCAGTTCTGTATGGTAATGGGATATGTCATGATCTCTATCATCAACATCATCGAAACTCCTTTCGATGGATCAGAACTCTTCTGATTCGAACAGCTAGAATGATCGATCATCTAAATCATTCTAATTGCTCCCAAAATCCACCAGTGACACCTAGCAGTATATGGTGGCAACCCATCAGAGCTTGAATGTGAACCTCTTGGTGCAGCTACCTGTGTGATTAAGTTCTTCTATCTTGAGCCCCGATCAGATTAGGGTTAAGGTGAAACTCGTCAAACCCTAGTTTCTATCATATGATGTAATCATTCGATTCGAGTCAAGTCCGATGTGAAAATCTAAATAGAAACTCTTTCTATTATTTCACTCTGCCATGGCCATGGGCTTCTGGACTTGATTCTCATGATCATCATAGGGCTGCTCCTCTACCACCGAGGTAGATAGATTCCATCTTGATGCCATCCAGTTCCTACAATGAACATGCTATAGCCAACATACACCTCAGGGTTCCATATGGCTAGGAGACCGAGTAATGGTGTAGTCAAACTATAACACCCTCAAGGTGAACTGCCGATGCACCTCAGGTCAAAGAACCAGACACACTACTGCAGCATCGAGTCAGTCATTGACGAGAAGGTAGACTCCTTAATGACTACTCGAGGTGGTCACGCTCAGTGCCCTCGTTCTCTAACGAGTACCTGTACTCTCGCTTCAGGTGTCTCCACACCGTAGACTCAAGACTCATCTACTAAAGAGAAGCGATTGTACACCAACCTTCCGGATCAATCACCATCCTCGTGATGATCCTATGGTCGGAAGCATTTTATGAGTTAATAATGATTATTCATGTCTTAAATTTTCAACTCTTGAAAATATGAATTATCATTACCATTAACTCAAAGGATGTATCACAGACACTAAATACACATATGTGATAGAAAATAACCCATTTTTATTAATTTAGTCAAAATTATAATTTTTGCCCCTAGAAGTGTATTA
>QRFJ01002824.1:173564-290265 GCA_006176705.1 Cocos nucifera | reverse complement strand
TAAAATTAGATCTAAATAAATTTTATAAGAACATGGCTCTGATACCAGTTTGAAGAAAAATCCTGATTTTTCGAAATCAGATTCGTTCAATAATCTGATTGGATTGAGAGGCATATTTCAAAAATCACCTCTTAGATCCTAATCAGATTTGACACTTTTTAGATCTAATTTATAATTTGATAATTAAAAAATTAAAATTAAATTAATTTTAAATTAATTTTATCTTGATTTTGGATAATCTGATTATCCGTTGATGATCCTGTTGAAGCCTTGAGATTCTGGATCTAGCCACGCAAACGCCTAACCTCTATCGGTATCCACTCAGGCTGGATCTGAACATCTTCTCTTTCTCTTTTTTTTCTCCAAAAATTAGATCTGGATCTAATTTGGAGGATCTTCAAAACTTCTTCTGAAGATCACCCATCGTCTCTACAGTAGTGTTGCCTTCTTTCTTTTTCGTCAGCCTTTTCTTGCCTGATTCGCACTAATCTGAAGGCCCAACTTTATTGGGCATGGAGATGAGAGAAAGGGATAGATGATGGCATGGAGAAGGGAGAGGGGCAGCCTTGGGGCATGGCTAAGAGGAGTCTCAAAAGTGGGCGCAGACAGGGTCCTTTTTATAGACTCTACTACGCCATGCAGTGCTGCATCACCCCAGCCAATCACGTTACTTCATGCAATCAGATTTAAATTTGATTGGTGGGATGACATCATCTGATCCAATCAGATGAGAGACCTACAGATTCATCCCAAGGTGACGCCTAAGACTGGTCAAAGTCTATAGGTGAGGGTCACCTAGTTTGAATCCAACAAGCAATCTGGAGTCCCATCCGTATGGGACTCCAGCGTCCCTATCCATGGGCGCACGCCATCCTAGGCATGCACCCCCTTCTTTCTAATTTCTAGAGAGGGGACAAGCCCCTATCTGCTCTCCAATAAGTGCATGACACATGGGCAGATGTCCAAGGGTCAAAGGTCAACGTTTGACTAAGTCAAAGTACAAGAAATGGCAGGTGACAGAAAATGGCAGGTGTTGTCTCAAATTTATCTCATAAATTAAGACAATCCTTTTCTGACTTAGACAAGCATCAGTCAGACTAGGTAAAGGTACCTGAGTAAGCACAAACTCATTTAGCTCAGTCGAGACAACTTTTATAATAGAAAAATGAGAACATTAGGCTCAATCGTGTGCTAGCACGATTTCCTTGAAGCTAATTGAATCTTATTCAAATCAATTGAACTGGATTAGTCCAATTGATGATATCCATATCCAAACCCTTATTTGTGTAACCCAGTTAGGTCAGTTCTATATGGTAATAGGATATGTCATGATCTCTATCATCAACATCATCGAAACTTCTTTCGATGGATCAGAACTCTTTTGATTCAAATAATTAGAATGATCGATCATCTAAATTATTCTAGTGGCTCCCAAAATCCACCAGTGACACCTAGCAGCATATGGTGGCAATCCATCAAAATTAAAAATGAACCTCTTGGTGTAGCTACTTGTGTGATTAAGTTCTTCTATCATGAGCCTCGATCAGATTAGGGTTAAGGTGAACTCGTCAAATCCTAATTTCTATCATATGATTTAATCATTTGATTCAAGTCCGATGTGAAAACCTTAATAGAAACTCTTTCTATTATTTCACACTCTACCATGGCCATGGGCTTCTGGACTTGATTCTCATGATCATCATAGGGCTGCGCCTCTACCATCGAGATAGATAGATTCCATCTTGCTGCAATCCAATTTCTACAATAAACATGCTATAGCCAACATACACCTCAGGATTCCGAATGGCTAGGAGACCAAGTCATGGTGTAGTCAAACTATAACATCCTCAAGGTGAACTACCGATACACCTCAGATCAAAGAATCAGATATACCACTGCAGCATCGAGTCAGTCATCGATGAGAAGGTAGACTTTCTTAAGAATACTCGAGGTGGTCACGCTCAGTGTCCTCGTTCTCTAACGAGTACTTATACTCTCGCTCCGATGTCTCTACACCATAGACTCAAAACTCATCTACTATAAAGAAGTGATTGTACACTAATCTTTTGGATCAATCATCATCCTCATGATGATCCTATGGTCAGGAACATTTTATGAGTTAATAAATAAAAATTCATGTCTTAAATTTTCAACTCTTGAAAATATGAATTATCATTACCATTAACTCAAGGTATGTATCACAAACACTAAATACACTTATGTGATAGAAAATAACCCATTTTATTATTTTATATTCAAAATTATAATTTTGCTCTTAGAAATGTATTACAAGTGTCAGCCAATTCTGGCTTCTAGGGCATACATATTTAACAAACTTTCACTTGACCTAAAGCCAATTGGCTACAAATCTAAGTCCCATCTTCTTAAGATAGGCTTCGATCTTCTGCTGGCCCAATGACTTTGTAAGCAGGTCTGCCACATTGTCTATGGAATCGACTCTCTTGACCTCGATGTATCCCTTCTCGAGGTAATCGCGGATAAGGTGATATCGTCGCTCGATGTGCTTAGATTTCTGGTGAGACCTTGGCTCCTTAGTAAGGGCTATGGCACTATTGTTATCACAGTACAGAGGAATGACATCTGATGGCATCACTCCGATCTCTGCGGCAAACTTTTTATATCAGAATGCCTCCTTTGCAGCTTTCAACGTAGCAATGTATTCTGCTTTCATGATAGAATCTGCTAATACTGTCTGCTTGAACTCTTTCAACTGACAGCTCCACCATTGCACAAAAACAGAATTTTAAATGTCGACTTTCGATCATCTATATCGGACATAAAATTTGAGTCTGTATATCCCTAGACTTGGAGTTCTCCATTGCCAAAGACCAATAACATATCCTTAGTTCTTCTCAAGTACTTAAGGATACATTTTATAGAAGTCTAGTGCTCTTCATCTGGATTTGACTGATATCTGCTTGTGACACTCACAGCATGGGCTATATCAGGTCGTGTACATAACATGACATACATGAGGCTCCCTATTGCTGAAGCATAAGAGATCTTGCTCATGCATTCTATTTCCTCAGGTGTGCTGAGGCACATCTTCTTGGAAAGATGAATGCCATGTCTGAAGGGTACCAAATCCCTCTTAGAGTTTTCCATGCTAAACCTCTTTAGCACTTCCTCTATGTACATCTTCTGTGAAAGTCCTAGCATTCTATTCGGTCTATCTCTATAGACCTTAATTTTCAGAATAAAGGATGCTTCTCCTAGGTCTTTCATAAAGAATTCTTTAGATAACCATATTTTAACTGTGGTCAATATGGGAATATCATTTTCAATAACGAGGATGTCATCCACGTACAATATGAGAAAGACAACAACGCTCCCACTGACCTTTTTGAAGATACATGGCTCCTCCTCATTTTTGATGAAACCAAATATTTTGATTACATCATTAAAACGAGTATTCCAGCTCCGAGATGCTTGTTTAAGTCCTTATATGGATCTTTGCAGCTTGCATACCTTGTTATCAGTATCACTGGATGTGAAACCTAGCGGCTGTTCCATATAGATATCCTCCTCAAGATATCCATTTAAGAATGCCATTTTTACATCCATTTGCCATATTTCATAATCGAAATAGGCTGCAACAACAAGCAATGTATGAATGGATTTTAGCATAGCTACTGGCGAAAAGGTATCCTGATAGTCAATGCCTTTGCATTGACTATATCCTTTTGCCACTAATCTAGCTTTGAATATCTCCACATTTTCATCTGTACCAATCTTTTTCTTATAGATTCATTTACGCCCAATAGGTACTATACCTTCTGGTGGATCTACCAAGGTCCAGATTTAGTTTGAGTGCATCGAATCAATTTCTAACTTCATTGCCTCTAACTATTTTTCGGAGTCGATATCCGATATTGCCTCGTTATAGGTTTTGGGATCATCACCATGAATCCCATTACCTACGAAGAATATTTTTTTTATTTTCTCTAAAATAGTACCTAAGTACCTCTCAGAGGGATGGAAAACCCTTTCTGATCTACGAGGTAGAGGGGGTAGTGATTGTATTGGCTCAACCTGATTTGGTTCCATTTGACCCTTAGCCCGTTGCTCTTGTGAGACTGTCTCATCGAGCTTGGTCTACTTTTCAATGCCGCTATCTTGAATAAATTATTTTTCAAGAAAGATGGTATGTTGACTTACAATCACATTGTGATCTTCTGGAATGTAGAAATAATATCGTAATGACTCTTTAGGATATCCTATAAATCAAGCTTTAAAGGACCTGAAGTCTAATTCGCTTGTTGTCTTTTGACATGAGCTGGACAACCCCAAATTCTAAGATGACTCAGATTTGGTTTCTTACCATGCCATATCTCATACGGTGTGTAGGAATGATTTTAGAAGGAACCCTATTTAGTAAGTATATTGTAGTTAACAAATAGTATCTCCAAAAAAATCAGGAAGATTTGCGAAGCTCATCATGGATCAGACCATATCTAATAGGATTGGATTCCTCCATTCTGAAATTTCATTGAGTTAAGGTGTTCCAGATGGTGTCCATTGAGAGACTATGCTATTTTTCTTTAGATAGTCCAAGAATTTCCGACTAAGGTATTCACTTTCTCGATCTGATCGAAGAATCTTAATGAATTTTCTAGTTTGCTTTTCCACTTCATGTCTGAATTCTTTAAACTTTTTAAAAGCTTCAAACTTATGTCTCATAAGATACACATACCCATACCTAGATAAATCATCGGTAAAGGTTATGAAGTAGACAAAGTTGCCTCTAGTCGACACATCAAATGGGCTACACACATCAGTATGTACTAGGGTAAGAAGATCCATGGCCTTTTCTTCATGTCCTATAAAAGAGAGTTTAGCCATTTTGCCATGAAGACAAGATTCATAAATTGGATATGACTCAAAAGTCAACGAACTTAATAGTCTGATTTTTTCTAATTTGTTAACCCTATCTTCTGCTATATGACCCAATCTTAGGTGCCCTAGATACCTATCATTTGGACTATCCCTAGGTCATTTTATGGTATTCACATTTTGCTCGATATTAAAAATAGATACATCAATATGTTACTGATAAAGACCGTTAATAAGGAAATCACTTGCAATTTTATTTCTTTCATAAAGAATGTTACAATGGTCCTTAAAAAAACTAATTACATAGCCTTCTAGTACTAGGCATAAAATAGAAATCAAATTCATGCTTGCTGCAGGCATATAATAACAATCTTTTAATACTAAGTTTAAACCAGATGGTAGTGAAGAGGATATGTTCCCACGGCCATGACAATAACTCTTACTCCATTTTCGATGCGTAGGATCATGTCACCATCCCTCAGCCTCCTGCTATCCTCAAGACCCTACATGGAAGTGTACAAATGAGCACTAGAATCAGAGTCAAGCATCCAACTGGATGCAGAAGAAATCATAAGGTTAGACTAAATAATGAGCATATCTCCAGAAGAACCTGCCTCCTTCTTCTTCTTCAGGATGGCTAGGTAAGTAGGACAATTTTGCTTTCAGTGGCCGTCATTATTGCAATGGAAATACTTTTCTTTGTCAGCGGCCTTCTTCTTCAGCTCTGCCTTTTTCTTCTTTCCTCCTTCCATTTTTTACTTTTTCATAGACTTCTTCATCTTTCCAAAATACTTTTTCTTGAAAGAAGTCTATTCCATAGCAAGCACTGAGCCTTTAGAACCTTTCATAGAAAGCTCAGCAGTAACCAACATGTTCATAAGTTCGGCCAGAAAATTTTGAAGTTTATGCATATAGTAGTTCATGATGAACTACCGATATGCATCAGTCAAAGATTGCAAAATTATATCATTCCACAGATCCAGATCCAACTTCACTCCAAGCTTCTCAAGCTCTTCCAAATTCTTGATCATCATCAGACTATGATCTTGAACTGACTGTCCATCACGCATTTTAGCCTTAAATAGTCATTTTGTGACTTGATACTTGGCTGTATGACTCTGTTCAGCAAACATCTCTTATAGGTGAGCCAATATTTGGCAGACAGTCTTGATATCTTCATGTTGGCGCTGAAGCTCATTAGACATCGAGCCCAACATGTAGTATCTGACCTTATTAACTTCGTTCGTCCACTTGTCAAAAGATGCTCTCTGTTCAGTGGATGAACGCGCTGGTAAGGTAGGAGAGTTCTGGTCCAATACATGAGTTAACTTTTCAGAATTTAAAATGATTTTGAAGTTCTAAAGTCAATCCTTATAATTAGGTCTGGTCAGTCTATGTGTGTCCAGGATTCGTGCTAGTGGGTTGAATGCAGACATTTTTCTATAGAGAGTCAAAGTTTCTAGTTCGATATTGTAATTAAGACTTGACCAATTTATTTAAAAATTTTATTTTTAAATAAATTAGCTTCCACTATTTTTTTGGATCTCTACACTTCCACTGTAGAGATGCAAAAATCTCCATGATTAATAATTTCTAGTGGATGGTGCGGTCCTACCAACTGACTCATCACCTCACCTAACAGTTATTGGTGATGGATTAGCCAATGAGTAAACAACTCTTGTTCTATGATTCTCTAATCATGGTGCATCCAAACTTGATCTTTAATTTATAAATCTCACCATGTCCGAAATATTGATCCACTTCTTAGTTAAGTCAGACCCACCATTTGCATAGGTTGGATTCGTAATTGAGTCTCTCATCGTATTCGAAATATTGAGTCCAATCCATCCTCCAACCCTTAGCATCCAATGCCTAATAGATATGATTGCATCTTGCTGGTGCAATTGGACCACTATAACCAGTCGAGAACAATCAATCCTAGAAAAGAGCCCGCACATCTATAATGGTGGAAGACCTTAGACAATCTTTTCTTAGAGAGATTTGATTTAGGTCTCATTAAACTAGACTTGACATAGTCATAACTATTATGACTAACCTAATGGCATGGGTTAGCTCGAATTATTGGCCACCTCAGATTAGGACTGAGCCAACAAATATGGCTAGATAAGTGAGACTGATGGAAGGGATATGCCATTAACTCGATAAGAATGCATTCGAGTTGAGTAGCTCCCAATTGAAAATCAGTCAGTCGTATCTGCCAAACTTACCTTAGATACTAAATTGTTAAGCCAGAATCAATCGAGTTAGTCTATAATCTAGACTCTAACCACTAAGCTTAATTAGATCTTAGTTTGATCGAACACTCATGTAACTCGATCTTGACCCAGACTTAATCCTATTAGGCTGGTAAATTTAAGCACTGTTGATCCCCTCTAACCAAGTCTTAATTCGATTTGATCAACCATTTAGACCTAATTGAGCTACCCAAGCCCAAACCCAATTTTATGAATATATCTTAGATCTAAAATTCTTAATTTTAGTCCTAACATATTTTATAATCTTAATTCTTAATTAAGTTTAGGGTTCATAAACAAAACATGTAAATAAAATTCTAGAATTTCAGGATCTAGGATTTTGCAGAAAATAAGTTTTTGATTTTTAATTAAGGACGAACGTGTAGCACTCCTATATATTATAAGAACACCCCATCGAATGGGAGGAGATGGCACTTAAATCCTACTTTGTTCTTATGATCGAACGGCTAAGAGGAATGCCTTAATAAAAAATATAAGACTAAAAAACTAGTTAGATTTACATCATATATCTCATATATAAAAATTAATCTAACTTTAAACATATTTTGTATACATCTCATATATCATATCATGCATGTTTTAGATCTGAATTATCTCATAATTATCTAAAAAATTAAATTTAAATTGATCACATCAAAATAAATTTTATTCTAGATAATTATGTAGAACTATTCTACAACTAGTCTAAACATGCATTCATCATATCTCATATGAACCAAAAATTAAATAATTTTATTTACTATTTTTTAAATTTTATTATAATATTTATAATATCAAAAAATAATAAATAAATTGATCTAAAATTATAACTTAATCAAATTAAATTATGATCATGCAAGACCATGTATAGAATAATTCTATTTTACAACTAGTCATGCATCTTACAAAACTTAAATCTAAATTATTTAATTTTAATTTTTCTGATTTTAGATCTAATCACATCTCATATAACATCTGAAATCATCTAATTATTAGATCAAAAATAAATTAAAATCAAATCTAAATTATTTATAGAAACCTAGTTCTGATACCAATTGAAGGAAAAATCTAGATTTTCTGGATCAGGTTCGTTCAGATCTGTTTGATCAAGAGAGATATTTTAAAAAAAAAATTTGAATATAAATTAAATTTAAAATATTTTAGATCTAATTTTATAGATCTAATAAAATAAAATAAAAATAAATTTAATTTAATTTAATTTTGTACCTTTTGTTGGATAATCAGATTATCTTGTGATGATCCTGTTGATTGCCTGAGGTCCTGGATCTAGCCACGCAAGTGCCTGACCTCTACTGATATCCATTCGGACTGAATCTGAAGATCTTTTTCTTCTTCTTTATCACCTCTCCAAATATCAGATCTGGATCTAATTTGGAGGATCTTTAAAACTCCTTTTGAAGATCTGGAATCGTCTCTTACAGTAGTGCTGCCTTCTTCCTTTCTCGTCACCTTTCTCTTGCCTGGATCGCACCAAACTGAAGCCCAAATCCTCTTAGGCGTGGAGAGGAGAGAGGAGACCTGAAGATAGCATGGAGAAGAGAGAGGGATAGCCTTGTGGCATGGGCTATTGGAGATCCTCTCTAAAGCTTGGTGCAGATAGGGTTTTTATAGACCTTGCTGCGCCATGCAGTGCCACATCATCCCGGCCAATCACGTCGCTTCATGCAATCAAATCTAAATATGATTGGTGGGATGATATCACCTAATCTAATCAGATAAGAACCTCTCTTAATCATCTTTAGATGGCACCTAAGACTGGTCAAAGTCTATTCCTTGGCACCACCTAAGTAGATACCCTAAAGTAACTGGAGTCCCATCTGTATGGGACTCCAGGCGCCTCTATCCATGGGCACACGCCTTCCTAAGCATGCACTCCTGATCCACCTACTTTTTAGCAGATTGACTGGTCTAAAATTAATCTCCTATGGGTGTATGACACATGGGCAGATGTCTAAGTGTCAAAGATCAACATTTGACCAAAGTCAAAAAATAAGAATTAGCAGGTGATGAAAAATGGTAGGTGTTGTCTTAAATTTATCGCATAAATTAAGATAACCCTTTTCTGATCTAGACAAGCTCCAGTCAGACCAAGTAAAGGTATCTAAGTGAGCACAAATTCATTTGGCTCAGTCGAGACAACTTTCAATGATCGTAGAAGGAGAACGTTAGGCTCAATCATATGCTAGCACGATTTTCTTGAACCTAATTGAATCTAATTCAAATCAATTGAACTGGGTTAGTTCAATTGATGATATCCAGATCCAAATCCTTGTTTGTGTGATCCAGTTAGGTTCAGCTCTGTATGGTAATGGGATATATCATGATCTCTATCATCGTCATCATCGAAATACCTTTCGATGGATCAGAACTTTTCTGATTCAGACAACTAGAATGATCGATCATCCAAATCATTCTAATTGCTTCCAAAATCCACTAGTGACACCTAGTAGTATATGGTGGCAATCCATCAAAACTGAAAATAAACCTCTCGGTGCAGCTACTTGTGTGATTAAGTTTTTCTATCTTAAACTTCGATCAGATTAAGGTTAAGGTAAACTCATCCAACCCTAATCTCTGTTGTATGATTTAATCATTTGATTTAAGTCCTATGCAAAAATCTTAATAGAAACTTTTTCTATTATTTCACTATGCCATGGCTATGGGCTTATGGACTTAATTCTCATGATCATCATAGGGCTGCTCCTTATCTACCGAGGTAGATAGATTTTCTTTTAGTGTAATCCAATTTCTACAATGAACGTGCTATAGCCAACATATACTTCAGAGTTCCGAATGGCTAGAAGATCGAGGCATGGTGTAGTCAAACTATAACACCCTCAAGATGAACGCCGATGCACCTCAGGTTAAAAAATCAGACACACCACTACAACTTCGAGCCAGTCATCGATGAGAAGGTAGACTTCCTTATGACTGTTTGAGGTGATCATGCTCAGTGTCCTCATTCTCTAACGAGTATCTGTACTCTCGCTTCAATGTCTCTACACCATAGACTCAAAACTCATCTACTATAAAGAAGTGATTGTACACCAACCTTCTGGATCAATCACCATCCTCATGATAATCCTATGGTCGGAAGCATATTATGAGTTAATAACGAAAATTCATGTCTTAAATTTTCAACTCTTGAAAATATGAATTATCATGATGATCCTATGGTCAGGATCAATCACCAACCTTCTTTATCGATTGATTATGGTTCTAAGAACTTCATCATAATTTAGGAGTTTATTTAAAGAAAATAGAATTTTTATGATGAATCAGTCAAATAACTATTATTATTAGATAATTTATATACTAATTTTAATTATCTACCACTTAGATGATTGAGTTTAGGACATATTTTTCAATAAATTTTGGACGTCTTCTTCTCCTAAATCTGACCTCCAAAGATCAGATTTGAATCTAATCTATAGAGCCTTCAAAATAAAACTTGAAGATAGCATGCTCGTCTCACGAACACGATCTTCTCTCTGCCTGATCTTTGTGCCAATATGCTTGGATCTTCTCCGCTATTTATGCCCAACTTTTGGGTATGGAGAAGAGGAAAAGGAAGAGGATTAAGGAGCGGGGAAGAGAGGAGGGGGTGGCAGCACTTTGGCATGGAGATGGAGAAGCTTATAGAGAACCCTGCGCCACCTTAGAGTCCCCATCTATCAAGCAATGAAATTACTTGATTATTGAGGACTCTAGGCCTGATATCCCATGCCAAATATTAGGTCCCTGGTTTTTGTCGCCCAAAATGTTCCCATATGTGTCACACAAAATAGTTAGGGAGAAAGGGAAGAAGTCAAGGCACAAGGGACTCTTCCTAGAGTTTGATCTTTATCAAACTCCTTTTTGACTTGGTCAAATCTGATTTTAACCTAGTCAAAGCCCTATCTAGGCATGCGCCCTCTCCTCTTATGAAATCACCCAGGGGCACGCACCTCTAAAAATTCTCCAAGGGGCACACGACTCCTGCCCCTTTCTTTCCTACATCCAGGTCAACATTTGACCCCTATCCTAAAAGATCAAGAAATTAATAGGTCTTGTCCTATTCTCATCAGATAAATTAGGATAATATTTTTCTGACCTAGACAAGCTCTAGTTAGACCAGGACAAATTCTTATAGGATTTTTGGATGAGCTAAATCCAATTTGACTCAGTTAAGATGAACCAGAAAGAATACAGAAGGAGAATGTTAGGTACAATCGTGTGCTAGCATGATTTTTTTAAACCTAATTGGATCTAATCCAAATCAATCGAACTGGATTAGTTCAATTGATGACATTCAGATCCAAATTCTTGTTTGTGTGATCCAGTTAGGTTCTGTTCTATATGATAATAAGATATATTGTGATCTCTATCATCGACATCATCGAAACACCTTTCGATGGATCAGAACTCTTCCGATTCACCCAATTAGAATGATCGATCATCAAGATCAATCTAATTACTCCCAAAATTTACTAGTGACACCTAGTAGTATATAGTGGCAATCCATCAAAACTAAAATTAAACCTCTTAGTGCAGCTACCTGTGTGATTGAGTTCTTTTATCATGAGCCTCGATAGGATTAGGATTAAGGTGAACTTGTCAAACTCAACACTCTGTCATATGGTTGAATCATTCGATCCTAGTTTGGTGTGAAATTCTAATAGAAAACTCTTTTCTATTATATCACACTGCCATGACCATGGGTTTAAGGACTTGATCTCATGATTATCATAGGACTACTCCTCTACCAAGGTTGATAGATCCCATCTTGGTGCGAATCAATTTCTATAATAAACATGCTATAGCCAACATACACCTCAGGATTTCGAATGGCTAGGAGATTAAGTTATGGTATAGTCAAACTATAACACACTCAAAGTGAACTGCCAAAGTACCTCAGGTCTAAGAACCAGATACATAACTACAGCATCGAGCTCAGCCATTGACGAGAAAATTTACTTCCTTATAACTGCTCGAAGTGGTCACGCTCAATGCCCTCATTTTCTAATGAATACTTGTACTTTCGCTCTAGTATCTCCACACTGTTGACTTAAGACTCACTATTCTAAGAAAGCGATCGTACACCAACCTTCTGGATCGATTACCATCCTCGTGATGATCCTACGGTTGGGAGCAGTTTGAGTTAATTATGAAAATACATGTTTTAAATTTTCAACTCTTGAAAATATATATTAGCATTCCACTAACTCAAAGAATGTATCATAAATACTAAATATATACAATATGATAGAAGAAAATAATTCTTTATTAATTTTTAAGTCAAAATTATAAAAATATTTTTAAATAGCATATTACTAGTGTCAGCCACCTTTTAGGGCACTCATCTAATAGTATATTGGTAAATTTTGACGTAACATAAAAGCATCAATAAGTTTAATTTCTACTCTTAACTTACAAGATCATTTTCAACGTTTCTGAATGCGTTGGAAGGATATTTTGCATTGCTTATTAGTATTGAAAATGGCCATTTTTTGTGTTGGCAACGATCCATAGCTAAATTATGTTATAATAAATTTAAAATTTTGATAATTAATTAATATGTTTTAAATTTTTAGGATCGGATGGGGAGTCTCTCTCTAATTTTTTTCCTGCAAAGTAACAGCACACGAGGGCCGTATCCGACATTAGCAAAAACGACCCTTGAGCCCCGTCTTACTTTCCAAAAGAACCAACCTTCGCTCAAGGACACGTTAGAGACCCGTACGAGTCGACTCGCCGGACCCGTCATTCCTAATACTGGTGGAGTCAATTAGACCTGAAATTTCTTCAAATACCCGCCCAACCTTTCGAACCGGGCAGTTCAAACGTTTGAACCGCCCGGTCAAACTTTTCGCGATCCCTGTCGTGCTCCATTCCCCTCTTCTGTCGATCATCAACGCCGCTGTCCGGTAGGAAGGCTCCATCTCCATCCCGTGAGAGACTCTACCTTTCTCTCTTCTTCTTCTTCTTCACCATCGTTGTCATCATCGGCGAGCAGGGAAAGGCCGCCATGGCCGACGAAAGGATGGAGCAAAGGGACCGAGGATTTGAGAAACGAACGGTTTGAAAAGGGGAAGGAAATCTTTCAGATTGTCCTCTCCAGCGGTCGAAGCATGAACCGGTCACCCAGCCTCCGAAACGGGTTGGACCGGGTAACAGATATTTTATATCTGGTTTCGGATACACGATGACCCGTAGCGTGAGCACCGAAATTGAGGGGTTCTGGGGTTTTAGAACGGGAGGTTCTCAGCTGAAGCTGATAAGGCTCTCTCTCTCTCCCCCTCCATGGAAGCAATTGGGTCGCAGTCTCTGCTCTCGTTCTCATCCAATCTCTGGTAAGCTCCTGCTCACCAGCCTCTCTCCTAAAACAGGAGGTGGTGGTGGTTCAGGGGTGTGGTTCAAATTAGTGATTGATTTGAGCGATTGATGTAGTAAGCATTAGTTGAATGTATTTTTCGGTTGTTTGGGGAAGTGCAATTTTGAGTATGATCTTAACCGAGCTCTTTGGGTAGCGATAAATATCGAAGTACAAGGTTTTTCTCTAAAAAAATATTTTATGGTTTAAAATTTTTTGAAGGTAAACTTAGTTTGCTGATTTCGGTCATTGGTCGATGAGGACAGCAACATATCTTAATATGTTACCATTGCATATTTTTACTAAAATTTCCATAGCCTCTTTTTTATTTAAAATTGTTGTGTTGTATATGTTTTGGAGGGCTATCTGTTATTTTCTGATTCTAGTCTGGAAAAGTTCTGTCTTTCAGTGGATGTTTTCCATGGCAGTTGGGTGGTTTATGATGTTTCCATGCCCTGATTCCCCCCTCCCCCTTCAGTTATGGGTCTATTCTCAATAATTCTAGTTTCTCATTGTCTTACCCAAGGAATATCTCAGACAGTTTTACCCCTCAGTGGTATCTTGTTGTGATCCAAAGAACATTTATATTTTCTTTTATCGTTCTTTTTTCAGCAAAACAAAGTTTATTGGGAATTCATATTCTCAGAGAGTAAAAATCAATGGAAGATTAGAAATAGTTTGTCGTGGCATGCTAGCACCAAGAAAGTTCATGCAGAGAAGGAAGAAAGTGGAGGTTTTCAAGGATGCTGCAGACGAAGCTGAGCAGAAGAAATGGCGGAAGTTGATGAGAGACATTGAGGGGTCGGGCTCAGCAGTGTCAGCTTTGAGAACCCAAAGAGCAAAAAGTGAGGCACTTCCAAGAGATTTAGTTCTAGGCACCCTGGTGAGGTTTAAGCAGCTAAAGAAATGGAACATTGTTGGTGAGGTAACTCCACTACACTTCCATTTGTAAGTATTAAATCTTAACTCTTTGTTTTTTGCTGAAAGAGCAAAAATTGCCATGCAACTGATCTTTGAAGATGTTGAAAATCATTTTGACAATTGCTTGATTACAATCAAGACTAGATTCTGGTATTTGGTTGCATTGATTGTGCATCTATCAAGCATACAAACATCATCATCATCATCATTGAGGGAATTCTTATGCCTTGAGAGTGGTTTGAGGAAGCACTGCTAGTTATATGACCTTTTTGTGTGATAAAATTAGTGAGTGATATATGCAAACTAATGTTGATTGTAGAATATTTATTATAGAAACGATGCCAATTATTGTTATTATTATTGGTCAGATTCTTGAGTGGCTTAGGACCCAACACTGGTGGGACTTCAGCGAGATGGATTTTTTGATGCTTATTACAGCCTATGGAAAGCTAGGAGATTTCAACAAGGCAGAAAGAGTGTTAAGGTATATGAACAAGAAAGGTTACTCTCCAAGTGTGATATCTCATACTGCCCTTATGGAGGCATATGGAAGAGCTCAGCAGTACAGCAAGGCTGAAGCAATATTCCGTAGGATGAAATCATCAGGCCCCGAACCATCTCCATTAACATATCAGATTATCCTTAAAACTTTTGTTGAGGTAATCATCTTTATTTAAATATTGTTAGTTGTCACCTAATAGTTTGTCCTCTTGATCAACACATATTGTTTGGTATCATATTAGATCTCCAATCTTTAGTATAAGCAAACTTTTGCTATATATGTCTGTTCTAAATTGGAGCTTTTGGTCCAAGATTTCATTGAATTGCCTTACTCTAACTAGGTATTGTTTATGATTTAAATTGTACTTTGGTGAAGCTTTCACTTGTCAATGCTGGAGTCTTGATGCTTTATCACAAAAAAATTATTCATGTATCTAGAGCATTCTCTAGATTAGTAAGCTTTAGGGTGGTGAAGTTTGTACAAATTGACCATGACCATCACCATTGAAACCTCATATTAGCTTTAAAAACTGGTGCAATTTGAAAATGTATATCAAATTAAGAGTGTATGATCATCAAGTCTTTTAAGTTATGTTTCATCACTGGGTGATTTGTTTCAAAGAGTTTGTATATAGATAATAAAACATGTCATTTTATCTTCCATTCATGCACATTACTCTTTTACTTTGAGATATATGAGCTTAAATTGAGGGCCTTCCTCCTTATAGGTGTTATACAAATGACATCCCAAGGTTGCTAAAGATAATTGTCAACATTCCATTCTATTTTTACCATCTTTCATTGGATATCAATATTTGCAATCATTGTCAAGTCTTTATGATTCAATCGGAGAGAAGTAATTCTCTCAACCCGCTCAACTCGAATCTCCAAAGAAAATTGAGAAAAACAGAGTGTGGTCTGGGTTCTATTTCTTTCTTTAATCTATGGAATGCCGTATTGGATCGAACCGCCCGGTACACCCCATACCGAGCCGGACCGATAGGGAACCTATTCGGTTCGACCCTTTTTTCTGGTAAACCTCTTGAACCGCACTGAACTGTTCGGTTCGGTATGGTACGGATCGGTATGGGCTGGTACCGGGCAGTTTGGTCTGGTATGGGGTGGTATGTACCGGTATGGTAAAGTTTTCTTTTCTTTTTTTTTTGGCTGTTGGATGAATTTTTTTTGGTTTTTTTATTCACGGTATGGGGCGGTACGGTACGGTATGGTACCATATCGACGGCAACCGGTACGGATTGCGGTATCGAGTCCGCGAACCTTGCTTTAATCAATAATAAACTGAGTTACATAACCTTTATTTATATTAGTAAGGTTGTCCTTTTACAAATTAGGTTAGATTCCTTTATTTCGAAGAGGACACAACTTTTCCAAAGTAGATGTGATTAGTAGAAATAATTATGAAAAAGCTAAAATTTTACCTCAATAAACGATAGAAAAATGTCCCATGTGGATTTTTGATTGGGCCTAGAGTCTTGGAACCCAAAAGACTTTTTTGAAATAGAAATTTTTGCATTGATTGATCCATTTTAGGATTCAAATGATGGAATTTGGCCTTGATTGCTCCATCTCCCACTTAAGGGGTAATGCTATATTGTAAAGCTTAAAATATTATCAAGTTTTAAAAATTGATTACCTTAACCAAATGTCATACAAGCAAGTTATGGCCTTCAGAAGTTTGGCACGTGATTTGGCTTCTTGATGTAATGAATCTCACTCCTAGACCTTATCCAATCCTCTTTAAAGAAAAAGTGATCCACATCAAATCTGGTGATCTTTGTAGATCAAAGCTTTCATTGTTTAGGTGATTTAGCTCTTGCAAAATCAGAATTGGAGTTAAGGAAATGCTTGCTTCCTTGTCTCATGACTAAACCTCTTAGCTTTGCTAAGAAATTGACCTTTCTAGTCAATGCGAAAAGACTTAATCATCCTACACCTGATTTTTTTGACCTTCCTTTTAATGATGTAGTCTAGTGGCCTTTCTTGCTCCAACCATAGATTATCCAAAGTTGGTAGCACTGGTTCTTAGCCTTGGTCTTTCTTGCTTTTGGATCTTAATAGCCACTTGTCTCACTTCTGCATCTAGACCCTTGGCTAGGGTTGTTTCTTGCCATCCTTTCTCGTTGGCGACAGCGACCTCGACTCCCCTACCATCTTGTTCTCAATCGATCAATTGATGGAACTAAAAGGAAAGAGCTTGGCCTCGCATGAGTGGCATCAGCTTCTCAT
Organism: Cocos nucifera; assembly: GCA_006176705.1. Taxonomy (NCBI): domain Eukaryota; kingdom Viridiplantae; phylum Streptophyta; class Magnoliopsida; order Arecales; family Arecaceae; genus Cocos; species Cocos nucifera. The sequence goes on along the minus strand of QRFJ01002824.1, from coordinate 273,114 downwards.
ATCATCATCAACATAAATTTACTGAGGTATTAACAAGTTGTTTTGCTTGGACAATGGTTGCAAGACCTATTTTTTCTTATTATCTATGAGCATTGATCATAAACTTCATCACCCATACTTTATGATTTAGTATTTTCTCTATTGCTTGTAGAAGACCACATCTCAATCCCAAAGGTAAAGGCTCCCAAAGATGACCTGGCAAATATCTAAAGGAACTATTTCATTTGTTATTTTATTAGTGTATTTCTTAGTTATTGTGAATTTAAAGGTACACTCCTTAGTGATCTTTAGCTCGACATTCTTTTAAATCCAATTGAGAGGGAAGGGACATGGATGAGATTCAGTATGCAACCTTAGCTTTTGAATTAGACTTTCAGAGATGAGATTTTTTTGACTTGATGATACTTTGCTTCACTTGGTCCTTCAAGTGGAAGAATCTCTCTTGTGCTTATGGATATGTCTTGCCTAGATTTTCTTGCCATCAAACTTAATTTTTCCATCTCTTGCTCAAGCTTAGGAAACTCCTCAATTTTAGTCACGTTGAGGACCACTATCCTTTCTTCCTAGAATTCTCCTTTGGCTTTTTTCTTTTCAACTACTACTCGGAGTGAAGTTTACAACACTTATCCTTGGTATGCCCATTGATCTTGTAATGGTTGCAATAATTTTTTGGAGTTGTGTTGGCTGGGTTCTTGCTTTGTTTCCCCTTCTTGTTTTTATTTTTCACCACTTTTCTTGATCGTAGCACCCTTCTGGCCTTTCTTGGTATGGTTCTTCTCTTTGATTTCCATGACTTTCAAGCTAGCCTCATTAATGCCTTCAACTTTCAAGTTGTAGCTCCTAGATATTCCTATGGAGACCTATGATATACTTCATGAAGATTGAATGATTATCGATGGAGATCTTGAGTGAGATAGTTTGGTTAATTTGGTGACGTGGTCCTGAATATATTGGTTATACTTTTGCCATAGGTACTACTAGGGTTTGCTGAACTGGTCCGAATCGGATGGTTCGGGGTGTGCTAAACTATATCAGTGGCTAATCGATGTGGTTCGGACATCTCATTCAGAATGTCGGCGAAAACGGAGCGAGGGAGAAGGAAAGAGAGGAAAAGAGAGAGAGAGGAGGGAAGGAGAGGGAAAGGCCAGTGGTAGCCCGCTAAGCCTTTGGGTCTCCCTGATCCTTCAGGAGAGAAACTGAGAAGTGAGAGATAGACAGAGGGGAACAGAGGGGAGAGGAGGGAGGGGAAGTCAGCTTCACTATGTATCGAGTTTTTTAAAAAAATTGATGAAACAGGGGCGAAGCCCTTATTTTGAACCCATGGCGGTCGTGGGGGTTTTTGGGCCGCCCAGTGGCATGGCGGCCACTCGACGGCCCCCCCACTGCCTTCCCCTCCCTCCTCTCCCCTCCCTTTCCCTCTCTCGCTCTATCTCTCTCCTCAGTTTCTCTCACGGAGGCTGCAGAGCTTGAGAGGCCTCGACGGCCCTCTGGTGGCCAACATAGGTGTCTTCGTTGGCCTCCCATTCCTTCCCTTCCTTCCCCCTCTCTCTTTTCCTCCTCGGTTCATCCATTTTCATGTCGATTCGGATCTGGTACGATATGGTACGGAGACATACCGACTCGTACCGCTAGCTAGCCGGTATGGGGTCCGGTTCTGAGTCGGCGATCCTTAGGTAGAATTTCTTCTTAACTAGGTTCCAAAATTTGCTTCATATCATATTTTAGATATGTTGCTATTCCTCATATATGAATTCCAACAGGTAAGTGTAGTGAAATATGTCGAGCGATTCGATTTCTCTATATCGATAATTTCATCACATATAAGGATCTCAATTTGAGCTTCAACTTTAAAAAGTTGAAAAGGATGGTCTTCCTGTTAGATATGTATGCCCTAGAAGCCAGAATTGGCTAACACTTGTCATACACTTCTAAGGGCAAAATTGTAATTTTGACTATAAATAATAAAATTGGTTATTTTCTATCATATAAGTGTATTTAGTGTCTGTGATGCATCCCTTAAGTTAATGGTAATGATAATTCATATTTTCAAGAGTTGAAAATTTAAGACATGAATTTTCATTTATTAACTCATAAAATGCTTCTGACCATAGGATCATCATGAGGATGATGATTGATCTGGAAGGTTAGTGTACAATCACTTCTTTATAGTAGATGAGTCTTGAGTCTACGGTGTAGAGACACCGGAGCGAGAGTATAGGTACTCGTTAGAGAATGAGGGCACTGAGCGTGACCATCTCGAGTAGTCTTAAGGAAGTCTACCTTCTCGTCGATGACTGACTCGATGCTGCAGTGGTGTGTCTGGTTCTTTGACCTGAGGTGCATCGGCAGTTCACCTTGAGGGTGTTATAGTTTGACTACACCATGACTTGGTCTCCTAGCCATTCGAAATCCTGAGGTATATGTTGGCTATAGCATGTTCATTGTAGAAATTGGATTGCATTAAGATGGAATCTATCTACCTCGGTAGAAGAGGAGCAGCCCTATGATGATCATGAGAATCAAGTCCATAAGCCTATGGCCATGACAGAGTGTGAAATAATAGAAAGAGTTTCTATTAAGGTTTTCATATCGGACTTAAATCGAATGATTAAATTATATAATAGAAATTAGGATTTGACGAGTTCACCTTAACCCTAATCTGATCGGGGCTTAAGATAGAAGAACTTAATCACACAAGTAGCTGCACCAAGAGGTTCATTTTCAGTTTTGATGGGTTGCCACCATATGCTGCTAGGTGTCACTGGTAGATCTTGGGAGCAACTAGAATGATTTAGATAATCGATCATTTTAATTGTCTGAATCAGAAGAGTTCTGATCCATCGAAAGAAGTTTCGATGATATCGATGATGGAGATCATGACATATCCCATTACCATATAGAGCTAAACCTAACTGGGTCACACAAATAAGGATTTGGATATGGATATCATCAATTGGACTAATCCAGTTCAATTGATTTGAATAAGATTCAATTAGGTTCAAGGAAATCGTGCTAGCACACGATTGAGCCTAATGTTCTCTTTTTTCTATCATAAAAGTTGTCTCGACTGAGCCAAATGAGTTTGTGCTTACTCAGGTATCTTTACCTGGTCTGACTGGAGCTTGTCCAAGTCAAAAAGGGGTTGTCTTAATTTATGAGATAAATTTGAGACAATACCTGCCATTTTTCGTCACATGCCATTTTTTGTACTTTGACTTGGTCAAACGTTGATCTTTGATTCTTGGACATCTGCCCATGTGTCATGCACTTATTGGAGAGCAGATAGGGGCTTGTCCCCTCTCTAGAAATTGGAAAGAAGGGGGCACACGCTTAGGATGGCGTGCGCCTATGGATAGGGACGTTGGAGTCCCATACGGATGAGACTCCATGTTGCTTGTTGGATTCAAACTAGGTGACTCTCACCTATAGACTTTGACCGATTTTAGGCGCCACCTTAGGATGAATCTGTGGGTCTCTCATCTGATTGGATCAGGTGATGTCATCCCACCAATCAGATTTAGATCTGATTGCACGAAGCAACGTGATTAGCCGGGGTGATGCAGCACTGCATGGCGCAACAGAGTCTATAAAAGGATCCTGTCTGCGCCCACATTTGAGACTCCTCTTAGCCACGCCCCAAGGCTGCCCCTCTTCCTTCTCCACGCCACCATCTGTCCCTCTTTCTCCTCTCCACGCCCAATGAAGTTGGGTCTTCAGATTAGTGCGAATCAGGCAAGAAAAGGCTGACGAAAAAGGAAGAAGGCAGCACTGCTGCAGAGACGACGGGTGATCTTCAGAAGAAGTTTTGAAGATCCTGCAAATCAGATCCAGATATGATTTTTGAAGAAAAGAAAGAGAAGGAGAAGATCTCCAGATCTAGTCCGAGTGGATACTGGTAGAGGCCAGGTGCTTGCGTGGCTAGATCCAGAACCTCAGGGCTTCGGCAGGATCATCAACGGATAATTATATTACCCAGAATCAAGGTAAAATTAATTCATAATTAATTTAATTTTATTTTTTTAATTATCAAATTATAAATCAGATCTAACAAGTGTTAGATCTGATTAAGATCTAAGAGGTGATTTTTGAAATATGCCTCTCGATCCAATCAGATCTGAACGAACCTGGAAAATCAGGATTTTCCTTCAACTGGTATCAGAGCCATGTTCTTATAAAATTTATTTAGATCTGATTTAATCTGATTAATTAGTGATTTCAGATATCACATGAGATGTGATTAGACCTAAAATTAGAAAAAATAAAAAATAAAAAATAATTAATCTAGATCTGATATATATAAGATACATAACTAGACTAGGAATAGAATTGTTCTATGTGTAGTCTAGTATAATCATATTTTTTATTTGATTAAATATGATTTTTAGATCTATTTATTTACTATTTTCTGATCTTATAAATATTATAATCAGATCTGAAAATAGAAAATAAATTAAATTTAATTTGTTCATATGAGATATGATAGTTGCATGTTTAGACTAGTTGTAGAATAGTTCTGCAAATAGGTCTAGATTAAATTTTATTTGATAAGATCGAATTTAAATTTAATTTTTCAGATGATTATGAGATAATTTAGATCTGAAAAAAACATGATCTGAAAAACATGCATGCATGATATATGTGATATATACAAAACATGTTTTAATTAGATCTATTTTTTTATATGAGATATATGCTTAGATCTAATTAGTTTTTGTAGATTAGTTGTATTTCTGATTAAGGCGTTCCCCTTGGCCGTCCGGTTATAAGAACAAAGTAGGGCTTAAAGACCCTCTCCTCTCATACGATGGGGTGTTCTTATGATGTGTAGGGGTGCTGCATGTTCGTCCTTAATCAGAAATTGAAAACTTACTTTCTGCAAAATCTTAGATCCTGAAATCCTAGGATCTTGTTTACATGTTTTGTTTAAGAACCCTAACTTAATTGAGAATTAAGTTTGTGAAATATCAATTAGGTCTCAAATTGAGAATTTCAGATCTATCATCGACATCATCGAAACTCCTTTCGATGGATCAGAACTTTTCTGATTCGAACAGCTAGAATGATCGATCATCTAAATCATTCTAATTGCTCCCAAAATCCACCAGTGACACCTAGCAGTATATGATGGCAACCCATCAGAGCTAAATGCGAACCTCTTGGTGCAGCTACCTGTGTGATTTAGTTCTTCTATCTTGAGCCTCGATCAGATTAGGGTTAAGGTGAACTCGTCAAACCCTAGTTCTGTCATATGATGTAATCATTCGATTCAAGTCCAATGTGAAAACCTAAATAGAAACTCTTTTTATTATTTCACTCTGCCATGGCCATGGGCTTCTGGACTTGATTCTCATGATCATCATAGGGCTGCTCCTCTACTATCGAGGTAGATAGATTCCATCTTGATGCAATCTAGTTCCTACAATGAATATCTATAGCCAACATACACCTCAGGGTTTCGAATGGCTAGGAGACCGAGTTATGGTGTAGTCAAACTATAACACCCTCAAGATGAACTGCCGATGCACCTCAGGTCAAAGAACCAGACACACCACTACAGCATCGAGTCAGTTATTGACGAGAAGGTAGACTTCCTAATGACTACTCGAGGTGGTCACACTCAGTGCCCTCGTTCTCTAACGAGTATCTGTACTCTCGCTCCGGTGTCTCCACATCATAGACTCAAGACTCATCTACTAAAGAGAAGCGATTGTACACCAACCTTCCAAATTAATCACCATCCTCGTGATGATCCTATGGTCGGAAGCATTTTATGAGTTAATAATGATTATTCATATCTTAAATTTTCAACTCTTGAAAATATGAATTATCATTACCATTAACTAAAGGATGTATCACAGACATTAAATACACATATGTGATAGAAAATAACCCATTTTATTGATTATAGTTAAAATTATAATTTTGCCTCTAGAAGTGTATCACAAGTGTCAGCCAATTTTGGCTTCTAGGGCACATATATCTAACAATCTCCCACTTGTTCTAAAGCCAATTGGCTACAAATCTAAGTCCCATCTTCTTAAGGTGGGCTTCGATCTTCTGCTGGCCCAATGGCTTTGTAAGCGGGTCTGCCACATTGTCTGCGGAATTGACTCTCTTGACCTCGACGTAACCCTTCTCGAGGTAATCGCGGATGAGGTGGTATCGCCGCTCAATGTGCTTGAATTTTTGGTGAGACCTCGGCTCCTTAGCAAGGGCTATAGCGCCATTGTTGTCGCAGTATAGAGAAATGGCATCTGATGGCATTACTCCGATTTCTGCAGCAAACTTCTTGTACCAGAATGCTTCTTTCGCAGCCTCTGATGCAGCGATATATTCTGCTTCCATGGTGGAATCTGCTATCACGGTTTGCTTGGAACTCTTCCAGCTGACAGCACCATCATTGCGCACAAATAGACTCCCAGATGTCGACTTTCGATCATCTACATCGGACATGAAATCCGAGTCTGTGTATCCCTGGACTTGGAGTTCTCCGTTACCAAAGACCAACATCATATCCTTAGTTCTTCTCAAGTACTTAAAGATACATTTCACAGAAGTCCAGTATTCTTCATCTGGATTTGATTGATATCTGTTTGTGACACTCACAGCATGGGCTATATCAGGTCGTGTACATAGCATGGCATACATGAGGCTCCCTATTGCAGAAGCATAAGGGATCTTGCTCATGTGTTCTATTTCGTCAGGTGTGCTAGGGCACATCTTCTTGGAAAGATGAATACCATGTCTGAAGGGTATTAATCCCCTCTTAGAATTTTTCATACTAAACCTCTTTAGTACTTTCTCTATGTACATGTTCTGTGAAAGTCCTAGCATCTTATTTGGTCTATCCCTATAGACCTTAATTCCTATAATAAAGGATGCTTCACCAGGTCTTTCATGGAGAATTCTTTGGACAACCATATTTTGACTGTCGTCAACATGCGAATATCATTTCCAATAAGGAGGATGTCATCCACGTACAATACGAGGAAGACAACAGCGTTCCCACTGACCTTTTTGAAGACACATGGTTCCTCTTCGTTTTTGATGAAACCAAACGTTTTGATCACATCATTGAAACGAGTGTTCCAGCTCCAAGATGCTTGCTTAAGTCCATATATAGACCTTTGCAGCTTGCAAACCTTGTGATCAGTATCACTGGATGTGAAACCTAGCGGCTATTCTATATAAATATCTTTCTCAAGATATCCATTTAAGAATGCTGTTTTCATGTCTATTTGCCATATTTCATAATCGAAATAGGCTGCAACGGTAAGCAATGTGCGGATGGATTTTAGCATAGCCACTGGGGAAAAGGTATCCTGATAGTCAATGCTTTCGCGTTGACTATAACCTTTTGCCACTAGTCTAGCCTTGAATGTCTCCATATTCCCATCTGCACCAATCTTTCTCTTGAAGATCCATTTACACCCAGTAGGTACTATACCTTTTGGTGGATCTATCAAGGTCTAGATTTAGTTTGAGTGCATCGAGTCAATTTCTGACTGCATTGCCTCTAGCCATTTCTCGGAGTCGATATCTGATATCGCCTCGTTGTAGGTTTTGGGATCATCACCATGAGCACCATTACCTACGAGGAACATTTCCTCTACTTCCTCTGAAATAATACCTAAGTATCTTTCAGGGGGACGGGAAACTCTTTCCGATCTACGAGGTGGAGGAGGTAATGTTCTTATTGGCTCAACCTGATTTGGTTCCAATTGGTCCTTAGCTCGTTGTACTTATGAGACTTTCTCATCAAGCTTAATCTGCTTTCCAATGCCGCTATCTTGAATAAACTGTTTTTCAAGAAAGATGACATGTTGACTCACAATCACATTGTTGTCTTTTGGAATGTAGAAATAGTATCCTAATGACTCTTTAGGATATCCTATGAATCGAGCTCTGAAGGACCTAAACTCTAACTTGTCCGCTTGTTGTCTTTTGACATGAGCCGGACAATTCCAAATTCTGAGATGACTCAGACTTGGTTTCTTACCGTGCCATATCTCATACGGTGTGGTAGGAACGGTTTTAGAGGGAACCCTATTCAGTAGATAAATTGAAGTGAATAATGAGTGTCCCCAAAGAAAATCAGGGAGGTCTATGAAGCTCATCATGGATCGGACCATATCCAATAGAGTCCGGTTTCTCCGTTCTGAAACCCCGTTGAGTTGAGATGTTCCTGGTGGAGTCCATTGAGAGACTGCCATTTTCCTTGAGATAGTCTAGGAATTTTCGGCTAAGGTATTCACCTCCTTGATCTGATCGAACAACCTTAATGGGTTCTCCAGTTTGTTTTTCTACTTCATGTCTGAATTCTTTGAACTTTTCAAAGGCTTCAGACTTGTATTTCAAAAGATACACATATCCATACCTAGACAGATCATCGGTAAAGGTAATAAAGTAGACAAAATTGCCTCTAGCCGGCACATCAAATGGGCCGCACATATCAGTATGTATTAGGGCAAGGAGATCTGTGGCCCTTTCCCTATGTCCTACAAAATGGAGTTTAGTCATTTTGCCTTGAAGACAAGATTCACAAGTTGGATATGACTGGGAAGTCAAAGGACTCAATAGCCCATTTTTCTCCAATTTGTTGATCCTATCTTCTACTATATGACCTAATCTCAGGTGCCATAGATACCTGTCGTTTGGACTATCCCTAGGTCATTTGGCATTCATGTTTTGCTCGATAGTTAGACAGATACATCAATATGTAGCTGATAAAGATCGTTAATAAGGAAACCATTTGCAATTTTATTTCTTTCATAAAGAATGTTACAAAGAAGGTAATCACATAGCCTTCTAGTGCTAAGCATGAAACAGAAATCAAATTCCTGCTAGCTGCAGGCACATAATAACAGTCTTTCAAAACTAAGTCTAAACCAGATGGTAATCGAAGATGGTATGTTTCCACCGCCACTGCAGCAACTCTTGCTCTATTTCCGACGCGTAGGATCATGTCTCCATCCCTCAGCCTCCTGCTATCCTCAAGACCCTGCATAGAAGTGCACAGATGAGCACTAGAACCAGAGTCAAGCACCCAACTGGATGCAGAAGAAACTGTAAGGTTAGACTCAATAATGAGCATACCTCCAGAAGGACCTTCCTTCTTGTTCTTCAGGGTGGCCAGGTAAGTAGGGCAGTTCCGCTTCCAGTGGCCGTCGCTGTTGTAATGGAAACACTTTCCTTTGACAGCGGCCTTCTTCTTCGGCTCTGCCTTCTTCTTCTTTGCTCCTTCTACCTTCTGCTTTTTCACAGACTTCTTTTTCTTTCCAGAAGACTTTCTTTTGGAAGAAATCCGTTCTATAGCAAGAACTGAGCCTTTAGAACCTTTCATAGAAAGCTCAGCGGTGACCAGCATATTCATTAATTCGGTTAAGGAATTTTGAAGTTTATGCATGTGGTAATTCATGATGAATTGCCCATATGCATCAGTTAAGGATTGCAGAATAACATCGTTCTGCAGATCCAAGTCTAACTTCACACCGAGCTTCTCAAGCTCTTTCAAATCGTTGATCATCATCAGACAGTGATCTTGGACTGACTGTCCATCACGCATCTTAGCCTTAAAAAGTCGTTTCGTGACTTGATATTTGACTGCGCGACTCTGTTCACCAAACATCTCTTGCAGGTGAGCCAACATTTGGCGAGCAGTCCCGATATCTTCATGTTGGCGCTGGAGCTCATCAGACATCGAGCCCAACATGTAATATCTGGCCTTATTATCTTCGTCTATCCATTTTTCTAGAGATGCTCTCTGTTCAGTGGACGGACGGGCTGGTAAGGTGGGAGGATCCTGATCCAAAACATGGGTTAACTTCTCGAAATTCAAAACGATTTTGTAGTTCCTGAGCCAGTCTTTATAATTGGATCCGGTCAGTCTATGTGTGTCCAGGATACGTGCCAATGGGTTGGACGCAGACATTTTTCTGTAGAGAGTCAAAGATTCTAATTAGATACTGTAATTATGACTTGACCAATTTGTTTAGGAATTTTATTTTTAAATAAATTAGCTCCCACTATTTTCTCGGATCCCTACACTCCCTCTGTAGAGATGCGAAAATCTCCAAGATTAATGATTTCTAGTGGGTGGTGCGGTCTCACCAACTGACTCATCACCTCATCTAACAGTTATTGGTGATGGGTTAGCCAATGAGTGAACAATTCTTGTTCAATGATTTTCTAATCATGGTGCACCCAAACTTGGTCTCTAATTCATGAATCTCACCGTATCCGGAATATTGATCCACTCCTTAGTTAAGTCAGATCCACCATTTGCATAGACTGGATTCCTAATTGAGTCTCTCACCGTATCCGGAATATTGAGCCCAACTCATCCTCTAGCCCATGGCATCCAATGCCTAATAGACATGGTTGCGTCTTTCCGATGCAACTGAGCCACGGTATCCAGTCGAGAACAATCAACCCCGGGAAGGGCCCGCACATTTACAATGGTGGAAGACCTCAGACTTAATCTTTTTTTAGGGAGAATTGATTCAGGTCTCATTATACTAGACTTGTCATAGTTATAACAATTATAACTAACCTAGTGGCATGGGTTAGCTCGGATTATTGACCACCTCAAATCAGAACTGGGTTAATAGATATGGCCAGGTAAGTGACCGGTGGAAGGGATATGCTATTAACTCATACAAGAATGCATTCAGGTCGAGTAGCTCCCAATTAAAAATCAGTCGGTCGTATGTGCCAAACTTACCTTAGACACCAAATTGTTGAGCTAGAACCAATTGGGTTAGCCTACAATCCAGACTCTAACCTCTGAGCCTAATTAGGTCTTGCTTGATCGTGACTCGATCTTGACCCAGACTTAATCCTATTAGGCTGGTCAATTTAAGCATTGTTGATCCTATCTAACCAACTCTTGATTTGGTTTGATCAACCGCTTAGACCTAGTTGAGCTACCCAAGCCCGAACCCAGTATTATGAATATGTCTTAGATCTGAAATTCTCAATTTTAGATCTAATTAATATTCCATAATCTTAATTTTTAATTAAGTAGGGTTCATAAATAAAATATGCACAATAAATCCTAGGGTTTAGGGTTTCAGGATCTAGGGTTTTGCAGAAAGTAAGTTTTGGGTTTCTGATTAAGGACGAACGCGCAGCACCCCTACACATCATAAGAACACCCCATCGATGGAAGGAGAGGGCCTTTAAACCTTTCTTCATTCTTATGACCGGACGGCCAAGAGGAACGCCTTAATTAGGAACATGTAATACTACAAAATAGTTTTAGATCTATATCATATATCTCATATACAAATTAGATCTAATCATGGCATATTTTGCATACATCTCATGTATCGAATCATGCATATTTTCAGATCTAAATTATCTCATAATAATCTAAAAAATTAGATTTAAATTGATCTTATCAAAATAAACTCTAATCTAGACAACTACGTAGAACTATTCTACAACTAGTCTAGACATGCATCAATCATATCTCATATGATGTTCAAAATTAAATAATTTTTATTTACTATTTTTTAGATGTTATTATAATAATTATAATATCAAAAAATAGTAAATAAATAGATCTAAAATATGATTTAATTAAATTAAATTGTAAACATGCAAGACTATTCTATAGAACTATTCTATTTTAGAACTAGTCATGTATATTTTCTAATCTTAGATCCAAATCATTTAATTTTAATTTTTTCTGATTTCAGATCTGATCACATCTCATGTGACATCTAAAATTACATATTTTTTGATTAGAATAAATTTAAAATCAGACCTAAACACTTTAGAACCTTGGCTCTGATACCAGTTGAAGGAAAATCCTGATTTCTTGGATCAGGTTCGTTCAGATCTGATCCGATCATGAGATATAGTTTAAAATTTTTTTCTTTGATCTAAATTAGATCTGGGATGTTTCAGATCTGATCTTTATTATTCTAATAATAAAAATAAAATATAGATAAATTAAATCATATTTAATTTACCTTGATGTAGGGTAATCCTATTATCCGTTGATGATCCTATATGCAGCGGAAGGTTCTGGATCTAGCCACGCAAGTGCCTGGCCTCTACCGGTATCTACTCGGGTTGGATCTGGAGATCCTCTTCTTTTCTATCACGTCTCCAAGAATCAGATCTGAATTTGATTTGGAGGATCTTCAAAATAGCTTTCGAAGATCAACAATTGTCCTTTGCAGCAGCGCAGCCTTCTAGCTTTCTGTCGCCTTTCTTTCGTCTGGATTGCACCAACTGAGAACCCAAACTTCTTTAGGCGTGGAGAGGAGAGGGAGAAGATGGACTTGGCATGGAGGAGGAAGAGAGAGGCAGCCTTGGGGCGTGGGGATTGTGTTTTCTCTTTGAGTTGGGCGCAGGGTCTTATTTATAGACTATGCGTGATTCAACTCCTCTTCTTCCCAACCAATCACAACTCTTTGTGAAATCAGATCTAAATCTGATTGGTGGGAATAGAGTCCCTTGGATTCATCCTTAGATGGCGCCTAAGACCAGTTAAACTTGATTCTTAGGAGGAGTCCATTTGGAATCCAAAAAAGAGATGGAGTCCCTGTCCAACAGGAACTTCTGGGCCCTCCTCCTTGCCAGCTTCTGGCAGGGGGACAAGCCCCCATGAGCTCTCCAATAGGTGCGTGACACGTGGACAGAAGTCAAAGTGTCAATGGTCAATATTTGATCAGTCAAAGGTCAACTTTTGACCAAAGTCAAAGGACGAGAAATGACAGGTGACCAAAAATGGCAGGTATTGTCTTACAAAATAAGACAATCCTTTTCTGATTTGGACAGGCTCTAGTCAGACCAAGTGAAGGCCTCTGATCGAGTACAAACTCCTTTGGCTCAGTCAGGACAACTATTTATGATAGTAAAAGAAGAACGTTAGGTTCAATCGAGTGCTAGCACGATTTTCTTGAACCTAATTGAATCTCATTCAGATCAATTGAACTGGATCAGTTCAATTGATGATCACCAGTTTCAAACCCGTTTGTGTAACCCAGTTAGGTTCAGTTTTGTATGGTAATGGGATATGTCATGATCTCTATCATCGACATCATCGAAACTCCTTTCGATGGATCAGAACTTTTCTGATTCGAACAGCTAGAATGATCGATCATCTAAATCATTCTAATTGCTCCCAAAATCCACCAGTGACACCTAGCAGTATATGGTGGCAACCCATCAGAGCTGAATGCGAACCTCTTGGTGCAGCTACCTGTGTGATTAAGTTCTTCTATCTTGAGCCCCGATCAGATTAGGGTTAAGGTGAACTCGTCAAACCCTAGTTTCTGTCATATGATGTAATCTTTCGATTCAAGTCCAATGTGAAAACCTAAATAGAAACTCTTTCTATTATTTTACTCTGCCATGGCCATGGGCTTTTGGACTTGATTCTTATGATCATCATAGGGCTGCTCCTCTACCACCGAGGTAGATAGATTCCATCTTGATGCAATCCAGTTCCTACAATGAACATGCTATAGCCAACATACACCTCAGGGTTCCGAATGGCTAGGAGACCGAGTTATGGTGTAGTCAAACTATAACATCCTCAAGGTAAACTGCCGATGCACCTCAGGTCAAAGAACCAGACACACCACTGCAGCATCGAGTCAGTCATTGACGAGAAGGTAGACTTCCTAATGACTACTCGAGGTGGTCACGCTCAGTGCCCTCGTTCTCTAACGAGTTTCTATACTCTCGCTCCGGTGTCTCCACACCGTAGATTCAAGACTCATCTGCTAAAGAGAAGCGATTGTACACCAACTTTCCGGATTAATTACCATCTTCGTGATGATCCTATGGTCGGGAGCATTTTATGAGTTAATAATGATTATTCATGTCTTAAATTTTCAACTCTTGAAAATATGAATTATCATTACCATTAACTCAAAGGATGTATCACAGACACTAAATACACATATGTGATAGAAAATAACCCATTTTATTGATTATAGTCAAAATTACAATTTTGTCCCTAGAGGTGTATTACAAGTGTCAGCCAATCTGGCTTTTAGGACACATATATCTAACAAGGTCTATTTTCTCCTCAGAGGAGCTTGGTTGCAAACTAAAAACACTAGCCTCCTGTTGTTTAGGTTCGGTTTCTTCAGGGATGGTGCATTCTACCATGAAATCGGCTAGTATTTGTGCTTTAATAGATGACTGAGGATGGAAATTGATGTTAAATTCAATGAGTTCAATTGCTTATTTTGCTATTCTTTTAGAAGTATTCGGTCGGTGAAGAACTGCTTTGATAGGTTGATCAGTGAGGAGTGTGATCGTATGCCCTTAAAAATAAGGTCGGAGCTTTCTGGTTGTAATTAACAAAGTATAGGTTAGCTTTTCTAATTTAGTATACCTTGTTTCTGTATCCCTTAGAGCTTAGCTTATGTAGTAGATTGGCTTTTGGGTTTTCGTCTCTTCCTTTATTAGGACAACTCCAATGGTAGTGGGAGATACAGCCAAGTATAGGAATAATTCTTCGCCAGGTTCGAGCTTAGCAAGAAGAGGTGAACTAAGGTAGTTCTTCAATTCCTTAAAGGCTTGTTGATATTTAGGGGTCCAGCAGAAGTTCTTTGGTTGTTTAAGCACTTGGAAGAAGGGCATGCTACATTTTGCCGACCTCGAAACGAAGCGATTCAGAGCTGCAACCTTTCCTGTTAGGTGCTGAACCTTTTTTATTATTCTTGGGGCAGTCATTTCTTGGATGGCTCGGTTCTTCTTAGGATTTGCTTCGATGCCACGCCTCGATATCATGAATCCTAAGAATTTCTCCGAAGTTACTCTGAAAGCACATTTGGTTGGATCAAGTGTTGAAAGTCTCTTTTAGGTCGGCAATATGATTTATTGAAGATCGGTTTTTGACAAGCATGTCGTCCATATAGACCTCCATATTATGGCCGATCTGCTCTTTGAAGATCTTATTCACCAGGCGTTGGTAAGTCGCACCTGCATTTTTAAGTTCGAAGGGCATGATCCTATAACACGGTCAGTAATAAAAGCAGTTTTCTCCTCATCTTCTGGTGCTATCCGGATTTGGTTATAGCCGGAGAAGGCATTCATGAAAGTGAGGAGCTCATGGCCCGAAGTCGCATCCACCAGTTGATCAATTCTGGACAAGGAGTAGCTATCCTTTAGGCAGGCCTTATTCAAATCTATGAAGTCGATGCATATCCTCCACTTGCCATTCACCTTCTTGATGAGGATCACATTAGCAATCCAATCTGGATAGGACACCTCTTGGATGAACTTGGCTTTAAGGAGCTTATCAACCTCGTCTACAATCATCTTTTGCCACTCAGGTGCAAAGCTGCGCTTCTTCTGTTTCACTGGTCAGCGTTTTAAATCTACACCCAGATGATGTTCCATCACCTCTGCATTAATTCCAGATATATTTGCAGGGACCCAGGCAAAGACATCAACATTCTTTTGCAAGAAAGCAACGAGCTGCTTTTTAACTTCCTCTTGCAAATTGGAGCCAATCTGAACCATGTGATCCTCATGCCTATCGTTTAGAGAGACTACAACAAGGTTGTCGATGGGTTCCTCCTGTTCTTCTGTTAAATCATCACGGGCATCCAATCCATCCATCGAACAAAGATCTGGTTGCTTTCCTCCCTGTAAGGCAATGATGTAACAGTGCCGTGTCAGAGCTTGATCTTCTCTGACTTCTCTGACCCCATGTCCTGTTGGAAACTTCATCTTCAAATAGTAAGTTGAGATCACAGCCCGAAGTGCATTCAAACCAAGTTGGCTAAGAATTGCATTATAGGCGAAGGGAGCTTTTACCACCAGAAAATCAACTTGGGTCTTGGATTGCCTTGGATACCGACCTGCCATAACTGATAGGATAACTATTCCTTCAACTGGTACAGCATCACCAGTAAATCCCACTAAAGGGGAGTTCATAGGTCTCAGGTGACTATTAAGTATAAATATTTTGGAGAAAGCATCGTAAAACAAAACATCAGCCGAGCTTTCATTATCAATTAAGACACGGTGTACATCATAGTCAGTAATATTTAAAGTAACTACAACCGCATCATTATGCGAAAATTGGACGTCCTGTGCATCCTCTTTAGTAAAAGTGATGGGTTCCTCAGTCCTCTGCTACTTCGTCAGCCTCTCTCATCCACTGGCCTCCTTCTATTGATGTTCCCTAGCAATGGTGTTGATGATCCCAAGCAGGGGCCGATCTCCCTGCGGCTCATCCCTTTGAGGTGGTTCAGGTTGCAGCAGGGCTTTTGGCCGATCTTTCCTTCTTTCTGGTCGACGTTGGAGGAATCGGTCTAGTCGGCCTCTTTTGATGAGCTTCTTGATCTCGTCTTGGAGCTGAATGCATTCTTCAGTATCGTGATCGTGGTCACAATGGTAGAGACAGTATTTGTTGGGATTGCGTTTGGCCGGATGAGTCCGTATTTTCTCCGACCTCGGCAGCTGCTCCTCGATCTGTATCAGCACTTGGGTCTTTGGAGCATTCGAGGGAGAGTAGTTGTGAAACCTTCTAGAAGGGGAGTTCCACCGGACCCTCCGGTCCGGGCTTCTCGGTCGACGAGCTCGAGGTGGGGTTCGGGCTCGTTTGCGCTTAGGAGGGGTTCTAGAGCGCGGTCGAGCTTCACTCGACTTGTCAACAGTAGCGGGCTTGCTAGATTTGCTCGCCCGCCGCTCTCCTGCGGCTTCATCATCTTTCAATTTAAAGGCCTCTTCTGCTCGAGCATAGCCTTCAGCCCGAGCCAGCATATCGGCGAACTCTCGGAGGTATTTCTTTTTCAGGAAAAAAAGAAGATCATTCTTCTAGAGGCCATCCTTCAGTGTGGCCATTGCAACAGACGTCCAAATTTTGGACCTCCAAAGCAGCAGCATTAAAGTGGCTGACATAAGCCCAGATGGACTCTCCTTCATTCTGCTTGATGTTGATGAGGGATTCCGAATTTTGTCTCTGGCGCTGGCTACTGATGAAATAAGCCGCAATTGGTGGCTCAGTTGATCAAAAGAAAAGATGGTATTTGGTTTGAGGTCCGAGTACCAATTTCTTGCTGCTTCCTTCAAAGTGGAGGGAAAGGTTTGGCATAGAATGGCGTCAGGCGCGTCATGGAGCAGCATCATTATTCTGAAGGCTTCGAGGTAGTCGACTGGGTCCGAGGTCCCATCATAACTCTCAAATTGAGGAAGTTTGAAGTTCAAAGGGACGGGCTCTTGCATGATTTGGGCAAAGAATGGAGGGCTGGTGCAGATGTCGTCGTGGCAAGCAGGGGTGATGTGGCAGAGTTCCTCGATCCGTCGATTTATTTCTTGAAGCTTTTAATCGAGAATATCATCTCGATCATGAATCTCAAAGTGCGGCTAGCTGGAGGGGGCAGAGATCTTCAGGAGTGGAATCATGATCAGAGCAGGGACTCTCTGCCCTCTATTTTTTTCTTTCTAGGGGTCACCGGCTGACTTGCCCAGGTGGGCCTTCCCTGCACTGGATCCCGATACTCCGGCGAGGGTCTTTCCAGCTGAACTAGTATCGAGGGCTGCTGCATGGCCTGCACTACTTCAATAAGGCTCCTAATCTGCTTTCCTAGCAGGTTAAATTGCTCTAGATCTACCATAGCTACTGGTGGAGGTTCACGCGTCCGGCGATGAGGTCGGAGTAGCAGGCTGACTCGGGGCAAGATCTAGCGGTAGAGATAGTGGATCGTTGGGTTGAAGCTTTCTTGAGCGGCATCTTGCTGGAACAAGGAGAGGTGAGAAAAAAATAAAGCAACACGAAGGAAGAAGATGAACTCGACTGGGTACTCCTGTAAGAACAAGGGCTCAGAAAGTTTCTCGTAGTACCAATCCTGTTGGTGCAGAAAACGGTTAGACACCGGAGAATGCTGGAGTTGGGGAAGACGAGGTCGCCGATGAGACCTGCAAGATGAAGTCCAAACTGGAGGTGGGTGGCTCCGGCAAGATCCTCCGACGGTCAAGTTAGTTTTCTGACTAACAAGAATGGAGTATTCAGGAGAATGTAAGCGCAGATGAGAGTTTAGAGATGAAGACATATCTGGAGGGTCTTTTATATAGGCGGAGCTCGTAACAGAATGAATATGACAGCCATAACAGAATGTTAGTAGGCCGTTCGGGCATGTGGAGTTTGTTGGAGAGTGGGCTGTCGTTGTCTGGTCTAGGGTCACTCGACCTGGAAACAACAGTTTTTCCTAAATCTAAATAGGTTCCTTCTGCAAACTGAGATCTTTTTCCAAAGGTGGTTGATTCGGGAAGGGAATTCAATGAATCTGAAGCAGCAGATACCACAGGAGAATCAGCCGATAAGGAATATCTTTTTTTTTAAAGAAAGGGAACGAGTGGAGTATACGAAGCGGTTGAGTTTCATTTGCTGGAGTTCGGATGGGAGGTCGAAGACTTTGATGGGAAGTCGAAGATTTTTGTGTCCGTTAGTAAGCTGTTCCTGCTGGGATGGAGAACTCAAAGTTGGACCAGTCGAACTTGAAGATCGGTTTCTAGGTAACAGGCGGCGGACCTGCAATTGGTTAAATTTTATCGGTGCTGCTTATGACAGCTTTGAGGAGTTCGGCCGCCTTCAAGGTCAGTCGAGAGCGGGCATAAATATTTCGGCTGGAGATCAGAAAGAGGATAGTGGGTTCTTTACTGAGGACTGCGACTGGGCTCTTCTAAAGGAGTTCGGCTGGGACAGTAGGGATTCGAGATCGGCCGAAAGCCCGGATGGGTGACTGCCAAGACTCATGGCTTCTCGTTGGTGTCGTTCTGGCATTCTCAGGAGTTCGACTGGCTGGAGTCCTTAATACAAAATTGATGATATACACTGTGTAGCGAAGGAATTCGGCCACCTTCAAGGTCAGCCATCAAACAAGATCGGACAATGCTGGGATTTAATACTCGGAGTCCTGCTGTCTATCTAGAGCCAAGAATCAAAATCAATTGAATGGCAACTTTTTTCACTGTTCAAGTTCGTCTGGCCAAAATCTAACACGTTTTTGATAAGTTCTGCAGTCATGGGAAGAGGGCTAAGGGTTGCTGTTGAAAAGTTCGTCTGGCGAATAAGGTCTGAAGGCCGACCTTCTCGAATTGGGTTGGAGCTGGAAAGTAACTTGGTTGAAGTTCGGATATGGTTGCCACAACTTCGAATGGAGCTATACTAAGGTCGGACATCTCATTGGACTTCAGCGGGAGTTATTTCATCCCCAATGATGCTATCACATCTAATGTGGACTATATTATTGCAATAATCCATAATCCGTCAATATTGATGGATTCTTTTTTACATGTATGTTTAATAATATATATATATATATATATATATATATATATATATATATATATAAAATCCAACCTGTTTCATATCCTATTTTCAAGTTTTGCTGTATCAGTTTATCCGTATAGTGTCATAGTCATATTCCTTATCTGCTTCCATGCAACTAGCACACTGCACCTCAGGAAGTTTTGTATCTGCTACAGATAGCTTTGATTATTTCTCTGCTAATTTTTTGTAACTTATGCTAATAGCATATGGCAGGGAAACAAATTTAAGGAAGCTGAAGAAGTTTTTGAGAGCCTTTTAAAAGAAGAGAGAGCTCCGTTTAAGCCAGACCAGAAAATGTTCCATATGATGATTTATATGTACAAGAAAGCCAGCAATTATGATCAGGCTCGTAAAATATTTGCACAGATGGCCGAGAGAGGAATCCCTCAGTCTACTGTCACATTTAATAGTCTAATGTCCTTTGAAACAAATTACAAAGAGGTTTCGAGTATCTATGACCAGGTAAATCATAATTAATCTATCAAGATTGTTTTCTGTGTGATAAAAAATGATATGCATTATAACATGCATTTTGTTACAACTCATTATTTAGATTGTTAAATTAAAACATCTGGATCTATGTAACAAGTCTTAAAAAGTAGCATGCAAAATTCTTGAGTTAGAACATCCTTATGTGGATGAAATGTAAAAAAGGATTTAGCAGGGATAGTTCAAACAAGAAAAATTAAACAATAAGCAAGCTTGATATTATAGGCATATTCATATGCATTTGATTCTGCACCTTTGGAACAAATTTATGGATGGTTGTCAGCAATATCATTGGGTGTACTATTTTTTCTTTTTTCATTGTCTATAATATTGCTAAAGAAGAACCTTTCAGTCTGGTTAATATAAAGTGAATTTGGAAGAATCAGTGATACTTCACATTGGTCTCCAAAATTGACAACCCATGCATATTTACAAATTTGAAGTGGATATATTGTGGTGTAATAATAGAAATGGGAGAGAGTGATCTCTGCAGGTCTGTTTAAACTTTTCTTAATCTTTTGGTAACTTTGAAATTCTGAAATGAACACCCTCATAGATGCAAAGAGCTGGACATAAACCAGATGTTGTGAGCTATGCACTGCTCATCAATGCATATGGGAAAGCAAGGAGAGAAGATGAAGCATTGGCAGTTTTTGAGGAGATGCTTGATGCTGGTGTCAGGTGGGTGGTTATTATTCCGTATTGAATATTTTGTCCATGCAATTTATATGATTTATTATGTTTAATTGCAATATTTTTTTTTAAAAAATTCAATCATCTTATAGATCTTTCATAATTATTGGAAGTGAAAATACTCTTGGTTCTATGACATCCATCTTTTGCAAACTGCATATTATAGAATAGGGTAGATTGAGTATTTCTTCGGCTGGTAACTCTTTGAATATCCTAATTCATGGTATAAAGAGAGGGATGATAATTCAAAGAGAAAAAGGAAATATGACTTTAGTGAATTTTTCTCTGAAAAAGAAGTCCGCTTTATCAAGAACATTCATGTTATCTCTTTGTATGAATACTTTGGCTTCATTTGATTCAGGAATAAGAAAAATGAGAATAGTAAATGTTATGCCTGTGGAAAGAGTTGTCAGCTTTTATTTGGCTCCACTTTTGAATGCAAAAGGCACCATTTCGGAATTACTTTTGAATGATGACCTTTTTATCCATAAAAAGGTAAACAAAGGGCATAAAAGCTGCCTTTATGCTAAGCAATATCTTATGGCAGCTTCTCCTTCCAATAGTTATGCTCGTCGTATGCAAGTTGAACCAGCCTAACTGTTCCGTGGTTATGCCTCCTCACCAAATGCTGTTTGGTAGACATAAGGCTTATTCCAAGCCTTATACCCACTTTATGCCTCAACTATATGCAACCTTAGTTATTTGTAGATGTTTTTTGTTGTAAAATAGAGGAAGCTTAAACTGGGACTTACACTAATCAACGTTGATTTATTAGTTTCAATACAGCAAGCATTTGTTATCCATGGAGGGTTGCTTGAAGTGGGAATGGGGGGCAAAACCCTTAAAAGATGACAAAGGAAGCAAAACAGATGTAAAATGTTATGATGCCTTATTATTATACATTGTCTCCTCTTATGCCTGTTTTAACCTTAGTAGTAGTTACAATATGGTAAATTATGTTGCTAAAAACACAGTACACAAACATTTCCTATGATGATTGGTTTGTAATATTGCCTTTGTAGTACCCAATTCTTGCATAACTTTTACAAAGCAACTAATTAATCAAACAATTAACGAGCCATTTAACTTGTCCGAGTGGCCAAAACTTTTCCTATAAACAATATAAAGGAGCATATAAGACTCCAAAGTAAAAATCAATAGGACCTGAACTATGTCTAACTAAAGTTTTATGCACTAACTACAATCTTCTTTGGGTCCAAACTAGGTCTAAAAATGGTTAGATATGGATTCTTATGGATTCTTTATCAGTATGTTACCATAATGGTGATAGGAATCAAGGTTTGCGTACTTATTCAAGAAGGAAGCATCATTAAACCCTAACCCTAATTTATTTTATGGGTTTAATTTTTGTGAATTAATTTAGGTTATTCTATTTTATTGGGATTTCTAATTTTGTTATGATTATGTAATAAGAGTTCTGTTAGGGTTCAAGCCAACTGTTAGAGTCTTATTAGGTTATGCTTTTGTTTCTCTATTTAAAGGCTCCACCTGTATGGAGAACCTCAGACCTGAATCATTGATTAAAAAATTAAGAGAATTGATTTGAGTTTTCTTACTTTTCTAAATTTTTCTTCTTTATTTTTCTTTTGGTTTTACATCAATTTGGTATCAGAGCGAACATCCTGTAATTTTTTTCTTGTTCTATGTGCTCCTTTCCCCTCTCTTTCTCTCCATCCGTTCCGCACCGAACACATCTCCCTCTCTCTTTTTTGTTCTCTGCCAAAATCCTCGACAGGCTCCCTATCGTAGTCCGACCCGCCTCATCGTCGATCTTTCCATCGCCATCTCTGCCATCGACTGCCGCTGACCACCACCGACGTCACCTACGATCTTCCCCAAAGAGCTCAGATCGGGTGGAAGGCTTGGAGCTGCGGAAGGAGGCCTCTTCCGTCGACTTCGTTTCCCGCCCTTTCTCCTTTCGGTCGCCTCGTCAATCGATCGTTGTCGACGTCGCCGACGCTGCCTCGACCATCCATCATCGTACTTTCTTTGCCCCTTCTTCTGTGTCGCAGACTGTCGGACCGCTTGAATCGCAGCCGCCCACCTTCAACTGCCGTCACTCCCTTCTTCATCGTCGACCATCGTCGCGGACTTCTTCATCGACATCAACATCGACGCAATCATTGCCGGCTTCAGTCTCCCTTCCGATCTCCAACAGGACTCTCAATCGGGTGGGAGACTCCGATCTCCCCTTTGATTGAGATCACCGGCCTTTTTTTTCCTTCCCATCATCGTCGGCGCCCCGTCGTCGAATCGCTGTCGTTACCATCGTCTTTCGCCTTGCCGTCAATCAGTCGGAGTCCGCTGCTGTTTGTCCCTGCCCGTTGGACACTGGAGCCTTAGAGACCGTAAAACGAAGAGAAAACGCTCGCGGTCTACAGCCGCCTGCTCACGCGGTTTATAGACCGTTCGGTCTGTAGAGCCGGTCCACAGACCCGAGAAAAAAAACTTGCTCTTCAACCTGCACGCACCACGAGGTGAAAAGGTACAATCCCTCCATTAATTTTGAATTTTTTTTAAATTTTAGGTAATTTAAAAATTGCTTATGCTCATATTTCTCTCATATATTTGCTATTTCTTGCACTCAACACCCACATATTTTGCTATTATACGAATCAGAAACATAGATATTAAGTTAGGCTTTATAATTTTTACTATGAGCATCATAGTTAAAATTAATTTTAAATTTCTCTATCATGGCTATTGGTAATTTAAAAGATGCACAAACTGTAATGAAAAAAGAATTAGAAACTGTCAAAAAAAATCAAACAGCCTTTCAAGAATCTTTAAATCAAATTTACCGATCTTTGGATCAACTTCGCACTGAGATCAGTGAGGTTCATGCTACCCAAGTGAACAGTTGCGTAGATATGGCAGATCTTATAGGTCAACAGATAGAACGTCAATTATTCCTTAGAGAATCGAGAACAGGCAAATAACCTGTAGAAGACGATTTCCATAGTATTCAACCTATTCATCAATCTCCATGAAATCTTAAGTCTACTGGAAGCCAGAGCCATATTATAGAAACTAGTGAAACTTTTCAGGCATCCAGATCTATACAACAGTCCCTCCGATTATTCATTATTCCACAAACAATTTTGAAGATTATTATTATCCTAGGATAGATGAATATGAAAGAGAAGGCTTTGAAGAAGAAGTAGAGCCGCCAAATCTCATACTTAAGAATCCTAAGCAGCCTACTAGGTATGCACAAAACTCTGGACACTTTAGACCCCAAGGACAATAATATAGAGCATATTCGAACAGACATGAAGATTTAGAAGAGCCATTAAAAGGGATTAAAGTAGAAGTTGCTTCTTATGACGATAGATTGGATCCTGAAGCCTTCCATGACTGGTTATTAGATTTAGAGTCTTATTTTGAGTGGTATCACATGTCGGATGCCTCTCGCATCCTTTTAACAAAAATAAAATTAATAGGATCTGCCAAGCGGTATTGGCAATCTGTTGAAAGGGATTTAGAACGGATAGGACATCCTTCTATAATGCTTTGGGAAGAAATGAAATTCAAACTGCGTGAGAAATATATTCTTATTTATTATAAAGGTCAATTATGAGATCAATGGTACACTCTTAAACAAGAAAATACTAGCATAACTAATTATATTACTCGTTTTGAGGATCTACAGTTGAGATGTGATATATCTGAGGATTCATGAAAATTAGTTTCTAAGTTTATTAGCGGTTTACGGAATGATTTAAAAAGAGAAGTCTCCTTATATTTATCCGATTCTATAGGAGAGGCCTATCATAAAGCCCTAGAAATAGAAAAATTTCATAGAACTTCAAGTTAAAAGAGAAGAGCTACTTTTGCTACTGAATCTGGACAATTCAGGTCTATCCCTGTTAGCCGTACAAGGAATATGTCACAAGTAGCCCCTTTTCGTTTAGGACCAATTCCCATAGAAACTAGGATCCGAGAACCTGTGCCAAAGATTTCTCAATCAGCTAGTTCGTCAAACATAGTGTCATTATTGCCATGCAAAGGGTCACATAGCTGCTAGATGTCCACGTTGTACCTTGACAATAGAACCAAAATATGAGGAAACAATTCCAGCTGAAAATACACTAGAAGATTTTAATCCTCTAGAACCAGCTAATTTTGAAGAAGAGTACGAAGAAGAATATGAAGAGTTAGGAGGTCAGGTTAATGTCATGCGCTGTATAGTCACCACCCCTGCAGATTCTGAAGCTTGAAAACGTGCTAGTATTTTTCACTCATACGCACAATGTGGGGATAAGGTATGTAAATTTATCATTGATGGTGGTGGTTCTATGAATGTAGTATCTAAGTCTGCCGTTAATCGATTAAAATTGAAATCTCAACCTCATCCTCATCCTTATAGGATTGCCTGGGTGGACAAAATATCTCTTCCTATTAATGAATATTGTCTAGTACCAATTAAAATGGGAGCTTATTCTGCTGAGATTATGTGTGATATTTTACCAATGGAGGTTGCTAGTGTTTTATTAGGTTGACCATGGATCTATGATGTAGATGCCCATAACTTTGATAGAGAGAATACCTATGTGTTTATATATAAAGATAAGAAAATTAGGTTAAATCCTGCCAAACCTAGTGAGTCCCGACCTTCTAGAAAAGACAAGAATACATCTCAAACTCCTAAACATAAGAACTGTCATATTTTAACTGATAAGGAATTTAAAAAAGAAAGTTCAGAGTCTGGGATTATGTTAGCAGTCATTCTTAAAGGTGAAATTAGATTAACCTCAGACATTCAAGATAACCCACCTCCTGAGATTGAACAGTTATTAGAAGAATTTAAGGATGTGACTCCCGAAGAAATATCAGATGGTCTTCCTCCTTTACGAGATATTCAGCATGCTATTGATTTAGTTCCAGGATCTCAATTATCTAATCTTCCATATTATAGGTTGAATCCTAAGGAACGGGAGGAAATGAGAAGACAAGTAGATGGTTTAATATAGAAAGGTCATATTCATCCTAGTCTTAGTCCATGTGCCGTACCAGCCTTTTTGACACCAAAAAAAGATGGTACATGGAGGATGTGTATGGATAGCAGAGCCATCAATAGGATAACTGTCAAGTATAGATTTTTCATTCCTAGGCTTGAAGATATGCTTGATCAGTTAGCTGGCTCTGTAATTTATTCTAAATTTGATTTACGTAGTGGGTATCATCAAATCAGAATTCGACCTGGAGATGAATGGAAAACTGCTTTTAAAACCCAAGATGGACTTTATGAATGGTTAGTCATGCCATTTGGGTTATCCAATGCTCCTAATATATTTATGAGATTTATGACTGAGTTATTGAGACCCTTCATTGGTAGATTCTTAGTTGTTTATTTTGATGATATTCTAGTCTACAGTAGGCTTAGAGAAGAACATCTAAGTCATCTTAGGGAAGTTTTTGTCTCTCTTAGATCCGCTAGATTATATATTAATATTAAGTGTTCATTCCTTAAGAGACAAGTACTGTTTTTAGGGTATATCGTATCCTCCTAAGGTATCATGGCTGATCCTGAGAAAGTGAAAGCAATTAGAGAATGGCCTGAACCAAAATCCTTTTCTGAGGTTCATAGTTTTCACGGTCTAGCTTCCTTTTATAGACGATTTATTAGAGAGTTCAGTATCATCATGGCTCCTATTACAAATTGCATGAAGAAATGTGAGTTTCATTGGACAACTAATGCTGCTAGAGCTTTTAATGAAATAAACCTTAGGATGACTGAGACATCTGTATTGATACATCCTGACTTTTTCAAAGTTTTTGAAGTAGCCTATGATGCATCAGGTATAGGAATTGGAGGAGTTCTTAGCCAGGAGGGTCATCCTATAGCCTATTTTAGTGAAAAACTCAATGAAGCTAAGCAAAAATACTCTACGTATGACAAAAAATTTTATGCTGTAGTTCAAGCTCTTAGGTATTGGCGATATTATCTTTTACCTAAAGAATTTGTTCTATATTCTGATCACCTATCTCTTAGATACATTCAATCCCAGAAGAAACTTAGTGCTAGGCATGTTAAATGGATAGAGTTTCTTCAGGATTATACTTTTGTTCTCAGACATCAAGCTGGTGTTGAGAATAGGGCCGCTGATGCATTAAGTAGAGTAATTATTGTCTTATAATCCATGAATACCGAGGTAATTGATTTTGAGCGAGTGAAAGATGATTACCAGCATTGTCCTGATTTTTCTGATATTTATCAAAAGGTTAGTCAAGAAAATCATCAAGAATATATTGATTTTATAATTAGAGACGGTTATCTATTTAAAGGTTGTCATCTTTGTATACCTCGAATATCTTTACGAGATTTTTTTGTTTGAAAACTTCATGCAGGAGGATTAGCAGGTCATTTTGGATATAATAAAACTATAGCTATGGTTGAGGATAGATTTTACTGGCCCTCTCTTAAAAAGGACGTAGCTCGAATTTTCTCTTAGTGTCGTACGTGTCAGCTAGCCAAGGCTAGAAAATAAAATACTGGATTATATACTTCTTTACTGATTCCTTATTCCCCATGGAAAGATCTTAGTATGGATTTTATTCTTGGTCTACCTAGAACCGCAAGGGGACATGATTCAATTTTAGTTATTGATAAATTTTCCAAGATGGCACACTTTATTCCTTGTCATAAGACTTCTGATGCTTCTTCTATTACTAAGCTATTCTTTAGGAAAATTGTTAAACTTCACGGATTACCCACTTCAATAGTATCTGATTGCGATGTTAAGTTTGTCAGTTATTTTTGGAAAATCCTGTGAAAATTATTTGGAACTACTTTAAAATTTTCTTCAGCTTTTCATCCCCAAACTGATGGTCAAACAGAGGTTGTAAATAGAAGTCTTGGTAACTTAGGTGTCTAGTCGGAGATAAACTAGGAACATGGGATTTGTCATTGTCTATCGCAGAATTCGCTTACAATAATTCAGTAAATAGGTTTACTGGTAAAAGCCCTTTTAAAATTTTTTATGGTTTTAATCCCTGTCAACCTATTGATCTTATTTTTTTACCTATGAATAACTGTACTTCTGATCTGTGACTTCTTTTGCTAAACACATTAATGAAATTCATATTGAAATCAGGCAAAAGATTGCCATGAATACAGAAAAATATAAATTTGCTGCTGATGTTCATCGTAGAAAATTAGAATTTAACGAAGGTGATTATGGTATGGTTCGTGTTCGTCCTAAACGTTATCCATGAAATTCATTTAAAAAGTTACATGCTCGAGCCACCGGTTCTTTTCGCATCCTTCATAAATTTGGGCCTAATACATATTATATAGAATTACCTTTTGATTTAAAATTCAGTTCAATTTTCAATCTTGAGGACTTGCTACCTTGTTGAGGCACATTCGAGCCTCCTACCATGCATGTAGGTGACAACAGGGATCACATTCCTCCTCCAGTGCCAGTTTTGGTTCTTCCATCATTTTCTCCGGCTTCATCAGATCAAATTGAACGCATTCTTACAGATGAAATTGTTTCTTTTGCTGATGGAGGATTTCGAAGATTTTTGATCAAGTGGCAAGGACGTTCAGATTTAGATGCTACATGGATTCTTGAGAAAGAACTACGACGTATCAATCCAAGAATTTTAGAAGATTACATTAATTCCTCATCGGAGTCGAGTTTTTTTCAACCAGAAGGGAATGATAGGAATTAGGGTTTGCGTACTTATTCAAGAAGGAAGCATTGTTAAATCCTAACCCTAATTTATTTTATAGATTTAATTTTTATGAATTAATTTAGGTTATTCTATTTTATTGGGATTCCTAATTTTGTTAGGATTATTTAATAAGAGTTCTGTTAGGGTTCAAGTCAACTGTTAGAGTCCTATTAGGCTATGTTTTTGTTTTTCTATTTAAAGGCTCTACCTGTATGGAGAACCTCAGATTTGAATCATTGATTAAAAAAATTAAGAGAATTGATTTGAGTTTTCTTCCTTTTCTATATTTTTCTTGCTTCTTTATTTTTCTTTTGGTTTTACATCAAATGGTGTCCACTTTATTTAGTGAATACGAATATGGATACTGTAGTTAATTGGATATTGAACTTGTATCCATATTTGTACTAAAATGGATATGAATTTCGATATAAAATTGGGTAAGACAAATTTCTAGATAAGAAATTATTTGACTTTATATTTTGTTAATCCAAATTAAGCATGCAATTGCTTCTACTTTCATCATTATATTTCTAAAGCAAATGAATTATTGTACAAAAAGCTTCATCTACTTAATCACATGGCTCTTTTAGTTGATCTAATAGCTCTTCTAACTACAAAACTTTATGTTGAAGAGTGTTGTTAATGGTTCAAGAATGCAACATACCAAGTCAAAGATGTCATTGTTTGGAAATAGAGTAGAAGATATATTAATGTTGTCACTTATTACCCTCTTGGAGCTTATGAAAGTTTTATGGGACTAAATAGGGCTGAAAATGGATCAGGATACTGTTCTGGTATTTATGTATAAATATTCATTTGCATTCACTTTTCTTTGAGGGATACAAAAATGGTTGGAAAACTTGGATATGGAAACTGATCAGATTGTATACTACAAGATCCTTTGCACCTGTGGTACAGACCCCTGGATATCTGCTTGTCAGCTTTCTTTGGTGGATTGCTCAAGGTTATCCTCCATTAGCCTGCTCTAAAATGGGATAAACTGTCTACAAGCTTTCAGCTTCATAATCTCTTCTTGGGCAAGCCTTTGAAGTCTCCTTCCCATGATCACTTGTTGAAAGACTCCTACCATGACCATACAAGCTAAGGCCATTACGTGCATCTCTACCACATATTACCTTCATTCTACTTTTCCCATTTGCCTAGGAATAATACAGATATGTGTACTGTGCTTGTGCGCTTAGCATTAAGTGATGACACTTTTGTAGACAGTGACCTCATGAATAAGAATAGATATGCCTTTCAGTTTCCATCTTAAGGTTTGGTCTCCGAATAAAGAAATCTTTAAGTTTGTGATCATCATCATGAACCATATGTCTTGCAAAGTATCAGTAATGACAACAAATTTCAAAACTAACACGTTAAGATGTTCGCGGGGAAATACTTGCTAATTGATAAAGAATTATCAGACATAATAAATAGAAATTTGTGAACTGAAGGTATTGACAAAATTGCTTTTACAGATTTCAATAGTTCATTTAACCAAGATCATCAAGAAAAACTTCTTTAATACTCTCAGCTTGAGTAGAACAAGCATCAAGGATTAAAGTCTCAACACTCAGACCCATCCTAATTTGGTCTTGGCTTGGAATGGTACCAAGATGGGTCAGGACAGATTGGGATGTACCACCATTAACAACAAGAATGAAGGGGAAAGATAAAACGTTGTCCTAGGATGCAACTGTTGTTCCAAGTCTTGGGATGCAACCATCCCAATCCTTTGATGGATTCTGAAATTTAACTATGACAGCAGAATTTATCTTTAGTTTTTCTTATGTTTGAATTTATCCTTATCCTTATTGCTTTCTTTTTTTGGGAATTTGATGGATTGCTCTCTCTTTTTGAGCCCAATACCAAAACAATCTCCTTTTTCTATAAAAAGATAACTAAGACATGAGCATCTTATATATGGGATAAAAATAGTCTTGATGCCCAATTTTTGACTCACCCCCTTAATATTTTTATGTTACATGACAAATATAATCTTGATTCTTGATTTTTATTTTGGTTTATGAAACATAGTCCTTTGGTGATTCACATCTCCATTTCCTTATTTAGGGTTATAGTAGTAGCATAGAATAAAGTCATAATTATCATTTAACTTTAAAGGATCAAGAACCTAGTCATTAATTAGATAACAAGGACCATCTTGTTCTATTTAAAAAAAAAAATCAAAAATATCCTAAATGTGTTTTCACTTGAGAAAAAAATGGACTGTTGAGATTGGGCAGAGAAATGACTAAGAGGTCAATAATGCCATATTTTTTGGTGGCTTTTGGAGTCCTATTGTTAGCCAAAGTGGGCTTCAGTAAGTCTATATGTTGTTGGGATTTGGCTGGCTAATATAGCTAGTTATTTGCTGTTGCTGAAGTCCAATTTCAAAAGGTTTTGGCCGGTTGGTATGGTTTTATCTTATTTTCTTTTATAGAATCCTAGGTAGGGCAGACAGTTTTTTAAACTGTTAATATAAAGTGTCAGCAACTGGCTGTTATAGGTGGTCTTGTATGTAGAGAACTTATTTGATAGAAAGAAAGGCTGCAGGCCTTGTTTACCTTTCTTCTCTCTCTTCTCCTTTCCCTTTCGCCACTTCCCTTTCATTTCTCCTATTTTTTATCTTCTCCCACTTTCTTTATCTTTGATTTCTTGTGCTGTTATAGAAAGTGATAAAGAGTATCTGCCATAGCAAAAGCAGATCTCTAAAAGTCAGTTTTGAATGTCGAAAAGCAGAGGTTCATTCAGATTATTATAGACTTGAAGCAAATTAGTTGATTAAATATCATGAAACCTTTATTCATCTACAAGTCTGCATCATCGATGCCAGCCATACCATCCAGGTTAATCAAGGAATCCTGGTTCATGAGTAAATTGTTGTTACGAGTACCATTTTCTTGTTAGAATGATCTGGTATCTGCGGAACACAATAGGATGCATTGGGATATAAATCCTTTCTCTTTATGTATTCACTGTGAAGGGCCTAGTTTGGCAAAATCCAACCGATCTAGCGGGATTGGTGGGAAAAGAGCATGGAAAGGTGAGATATGGGTGGAGCGAGAGAGGGAGGAGATGGAGGGGGGTTGTGGGTTCTGATCACTGTGGGATTAATAATGGACTTCTTGAGGTCATTTTCTAGTCTTGCCAGGATTAGGCCTGCAACTCCACAATCTCCCTCTCTCCTTCTCCAGCAACCTCGTCTCCCTTTTGCATGCTCTCTTCTTGCTGATCCCATCAGATCAGTGGTGATGTTGCCAACAGGCCCTCAGAAATTTGTCAAAGTCTACCATATGAATTCTCAAAATGTTCCTAAATAAGCTCAAACGATTCTTCCTTGTGTTCTTTG
The DNA here is from genome assembly GCA_006176705.1 of Cocos nucifera. NCBI lineage: Eukaryota > Viridiplantae > Streptophyta > Magnoliopsida > Arecales > Arecaceae > Cocos > Cocos nucifera. Next base: position 241,561 of record QRFJ01002824.1, on the reverse strand, counting down.
TAGTATTTGAAGAAATATCATAAATAGATGCATTAGATAAGGCTTAATTGTTTTTGAGGTAATCCTCTTTCAATTTTTTTATTTTTAACCAGAACAACTACGGCTTTCATTTCTCTTTGTTCATTCAAGGAAGAAGATATTTTAGGAGGGTGGTTTACCTCTTAAGTCCTTGGAATTTTAGCATGAGAAGGAGTGGGTGAAGGAAGGCCCTTCTGGTTGCGCATCTACCGAACTATTATTCACAGAAAGAGGTAGAGAAATGGTGAGCAAGCCAGTGCTACATAGGGAGAGCTTAGTTGTTGGATAGGAGATTGAGATGGTGGCTGAGGATAGGAGGGAGAACCTACCTGGTAGTAAGGAAGCAAATGGCGGAGGTCCCCTTGCTTAGGAAGGGAGGTCTTGAGCTGTTGTATCTAAGGGAGAGCCTAGATCTAGACGGATTACTCACCAGGTAACTAAGGAGGTGATAAATGGGCTTAGAAAAGCATTAGACAGGTCGTCGATGTCACAATGGAGGACATATAAGATTTGAGAAAGGATTGGAAGTTTGCTTTGATTGGAACTTTGGAAGAATGGTAGGATGCCATCTAGATGATGTTTTCTTGGTAAGGTTCTCAAATCAGATGGGGAATTTGACTCCAAGTTTCAAACCATAGCCATGGCCAATGACCACTACAATTTCTGTTTCAAATTGGAAGAAGACGTTCTCTATTTTGTCAAGAGGCCTATGGATGATGGTAGTGCAAGGTTTGGCTTTGCAAAGGTGGAAAACAAATTTCAAGCCTTCAAAGGATCCTATAAGTGAAGTAGCACTGTTGATGATATTACTCGAGTTGCTAGTGGAATTTTGGAGAAGGGATGCAGTGATAAGGATTGCCTTGGCAGCAGGACAACCGCTCCATTTGGATACCTAAATTGAAAACATTGTTAAGTTAGGATATGCCAGGGTTTGTCCTAGTAAAATATTGCAGAGCCTTTGGTCAGGGGGATGGATATAGAGGGAGAAAGGACTTATCAGCCATAGTTCTCTTATGAACAGTCCTATTTATTGCTTCTCTTGTGGTTGAGAGGGGCACACAACAATGAATTGCTCTTATGGGAAGAAGCCATTGCTTATATTTCATGGAGCTTTGAGGTGGTTGGGAAGGATGGTAGCAATCAATTGCACAGAAACAATACTTTGAGGTTAACGCACAAATGCTGTTGTAGAGATGCCGATGCCCAAATCTTACCCTTATGGACTATGGCTGGTTGTTGAACAAGCATGGTGGCCAGGGTTCCCAAGGATGGAGATAACTAAGTCATCTCAGGATGAGGAAACAAACGTGGCTGAGTTAAAGTTGGGTCTTCCAGTTGAACTCCCAAACTTGGGCATGAAATGCCAAACGACAAATTTTGGAGCATGTAGAGGCAAACAAGGTTGATGAATGTAGCGGGGTAGCAGAGCCGGGCAGTAACAATCATGGGCGAAATGATGGCTCTAAATTTACTCTTTTGTCTGATTTGAAAGATGGCATGCATGTAGGAGGTGAACTTACCTTTGAGATGAGGGAGGAGAGTGTTGTAGAGGGCATCTTATGAGAAGATATGGACTCGATGATGGAGGTCATGGTATGTGAGATCGGGGGTGCCAATTGTATGAGGGAGATCACAGTACCTCCCGTATCCAATGGTGGGAAAAATAGTAGAAAAAGAAGATCATAGACTTCCCCAACCCAATCTTGGGATGAGGACCCTTTATAGGTCCAACAAGGGAGGGCCAAGCAACACCGTAGGTCAACGAAAAGTCCACCAAAGTGAGCTACTAATGGACCCAAACCCAATGCTTGCTAGGTGTCGGTTTCAGTTTCCTTTCTATTCGTGCCTCTTCACCTAGTTAAAACCATGGAAAGTATGAGAAAGTGAAATTTGCACCTCAAAGAGAGAGATAGAGAACGTAGAAAATCCAAATCGTAAGAATGGTGAAGATTCAGAATGGACGTCCATTCTAAGCTTCTCAAAAAATTGAGCATGCAGCTAAAGAAGATATTGTGAACTAGGGTGATGGCTCTAGCATTCAATTTGTTTAACCTCCAGAGAATCAGAGAGGAGAAATATTGATCGAGACAAATAAAGAAAAGGATGAAGAAGGGAGGAGTAATTAGACAAGGGGTGTTTCTAAATCCCATTCAAATATTTCATCCACTCATCCAGTATGTTGATGGCAAAATCTTGGAATTGATCAACATTTTGGAAACAAATTAAAGGAGGGATACCCTTCTCTTGTCCCGTCACATGAATATGATTGTTAAGAATTATAGGGATGGGAAACTGGCTTTTATCTGTATTAGTAGGAATAATCATGAAATATAATTTGAATTTTTTTTGGTTCTTGTTCTGGAGACTTACCTATCTGGTAAATCGCTCTTGAATGTGCTAAGAAGATTTGGAAGAGTTTGGAACTATGATGCAATTCTTTTAGAAGGTCCCTTTGGGTGCATGATTTTGATATCAAAAGCCCTCTTAGGCGTTGTCTCTGTTACTTCATTTTCATCTTAAATAATGTATACTCCAATTACTCCTAATATTCTTCCCTTGGTACTTTGTGTGGTTTATGCTAGCACTTCCATGATTGAAATATCACCGTATGTTGAAGCTTCCCATGTGTTGTCTCTTAATGTTCCTAAAATGCTAGCAGGGGTTTTTAATTGCATTATTAGTGAAGCAGAGAAAAGGAGGCGTAGAGGATGTGCACCTGATTCAAATATTCTTGCAATCAATTGGACTCATCATGGACCACGATTCACTTGGTGTGACAACAAGATTAGTTTAGCTCGAATATGGGAAATAATTGATTGAATAATATGTAATGGAGAGTGGGTTGACAGATTTACAGATTGCTAAGTTTTGCATTTGCCTCAGGTGACTTCACTCCATCGTCCCCTATTGCTAAGTGCTAACCACAATCACAAGCTCGGCCTCCCTTTGATTTGAGAACTGTTTGATGGACTATCCAAAATCTTGGTAATGTGGTGCAATAGGCATGGAGGTCCCAAGTCATTGATTTGCTAACTCATAATAAGGGGCAACTAAGAAGGCTTGATGCTGATGAAAAATAGAGAAACACTAGGTGATTCTAGACTTGAGAAATTGGAAGAAGATATTTCTTATCTTCAACAAATGAAAAATGATCTTGGTCATTTTTAGCCATCACAATTACATCATTTTCGATCTCTATGAGTTGCGTACAACAAGTTGCTCCTTCAACAAGAAACTTTCTAGGGGCAAAAAGTCAAGAATCATTTGGTTGAAAGGAGGCAGCAGGAATATGAAGTTCTTCCATATATCCACACTTATTCAGAAGAAAAGAAAAATAAATCAAAAAAAAAATGACAATGGGGCTATTGGTAATAATGATCAAGTTATGAGAGACAGCCTTTATAATTACTTCCAATTGAAATGGACTCTTGAGCCACTACCTATTCCTACCAATCTCCCCATGGTTTCCTAGAGTAGTAACTGCTGCCGAGGGTGCCAATATTACTATATCTGTAATAATGGAAGAGATTGAAGCTATTATTAGATCCTTACTTTCTAACAAGTCGCCTGGCCCTGATGGCTTTCCTCCTATTTTCTTTAAACTATGCTGGCTTATTATGGAGGAGATATGCAACACCATTAAATATTTCTTTGGAGAAAAGAATATACCTATATCTTTGGAATCCACCTTCATAAAGTTGATTACATAGGTTCTGAAAACCTTAGAGGCTAGCTGATTCGGACTTACAAGTTTATGTGATACTATCTAGAAAATAGTGGCAAAGATATTGGAAAAGTAGATGAAAAAAAGCTGTTCTTGGGTATCTAATCTCTCCAGAAAAGGTGGCATTGGCATTTATGTTGCAGTGAAGTATCACAAATAATATTATGATGGCACAAGAAGCTATTCAATCTCTTCACTAAGGTTTGCTGTGCTGGTACCAAAGCTTGGACCAGTCGGTTGGCGGTACGGTTATGCTTTTGTCCCATTCCTTATTGGACTCAAACCAACAACAGAGAGGGTGGAGGGAGAACAGGAGAGGAAAGAGAGAGGGAGAGTGATGCAGACATCACAGCAAATAGATATATGGATTTGAGGGACGGATCCGAAAGGGTGCAAAATCAACTTGATCGCACTAATTCCTGCAGGATTCTGACACTATCGAGTTAGAACGGCCGTAACTTTATCATTTGATGTCAGAATCCTTATTATGATCCCATTTTGGATACTTCTCTTCGAGCTCTACAGGCCTGTTCGCTTTGCCGCCATTGCAAATATTGGAGCCTAATTAAATTGTCTGACAGGCCTACGAGAGCGCGCAAGATTCCTAAGATTCCTAGGCCGATTGGTAGTCTAGTTTTTGACTTAATTTCATTTTGTTCTTTTTGTTTTTGTTTAGGGTTCCTTTTTGCTTTCGAATTAAGGCTTTTACATTATAAATAAGGCCCTTGGCCATCGTTGTAATCAGTTAATTTCGAGTTTATTAAATTAAAATTCGTGAGAAGAAATTTTTCTTCTTCTTTCTTCTGTTTCTTTTGTTTCGTGCGTCTTTCATCCCTCTTCCCCAACGATCGCCATGTTATAAGGCTGCGTCAGTTGATTTAAGAGCCCTTTAGATCTGTGAGCAGTGATTCTTCTCTACAATTCAGATGGCAGACGGTGGTTGCAAGAAGACCCAACCTGCGAATCAGGCAGCAATTGTGAAGAAATTATGCAACAAGAATGGTACCTGATGTTAGAGTGCGAAGATGTGAAGAGAATTGGCGGATCTAACGGCGTGTCTTACGCGGTTAGAAATTTGGGATGCAAGATTTGAAGCGGAACCTGATGATCGCAGATCTGAAGGGGAGTTTTCAAATTTTGACAATATCTTTCGTAGGGATCTTCCCACACATCGACAAGAGGGTCACGGAGAATTGTTCGAGCGATCAACTCGTTGGATCGACTCAATCAGAGTAGATTTATCTGAATATTTGGATAGTCTACAAATGGAGGTGTTTCTCGATTGGTTGGATCAAATTGAGCACATCTTCGAATACAAAGAGATTCCTGACAACAAAAAGATAAAGCTTGTCGTCCTTAAATTAACTGGTCGTGCTTTTGCTTGGTGGCAGCAATTGAAGAAAATTCGGGAGCGCAGAGGTAAACAAAAAATTCAAGATTGGAAGAAGATGAAGGCATTGAGGGAGCAGTTCCTACCGATCAACTACACCCAAATCCTATATTAGTGCTTGCAGAATCTGCAATCTTAAGCAGGGTCTTAGGTCTGTGGATGAATACATGGAGCTGATCGCGTGAAACGATTTGGCTAAGAGCGAGGAGCAGATGGTCGTGCGATATCTTGGAGGTCTATGATAATAGATCTAAGATGTCCTGCGGCTTCACTCCATGTGGACGATCAAGAAAGCATACCATAGGGCTGTGGTGGCTGAGGAACAATTGCGGCAAAGATCTTTCCCTCGACCTGAACCTCCCCTATGAAGCAATCGAGCATCGACAATTGACAATCAAAGGGATATGCGGCGCAACCCAACCTTTGTCCCTCATGTCTGTACTGTTGATACGAGGTCCCTAAGACCAGTTCAAGTAGGATCTTCCACGATTAGATGCTTTAATTGTGGTGAGGTTGGGCATACCCGGAATGAGTGCCAGAAATTTGCTGGTCGTCCTAAAAAACAGCTGTTAATTGAAGAACCTGCTGATGAAGATCAGGAACCTATATATGATGAAACTAGTGGTGAGGAGGATGATTCTATACTTTTTGGGGATAGCGGAGAAGCTCTCGTTGTGCGAAAGAGCTTGCTGGTTCTGAGAAAAGAAGAGAAGATTGGAGGTGAACAAATATTTTTCATACCTGTTGTACCATTGCAAAGAAAGTTTGTAAGATAATCATCGATGGTGGTAGCTACGAGAACGTTATCTCCCAGGAGGCCGTCAAGAAGTTGAACCTAGCAACAGAAAAGCACTCTCGGCCATACAAACTATCGTGGTTCAAAAAAAGAAAACGAAGTCATTGTTGATAGTCGCTGCCTGGTATCTTTCTCCATTGGGCAGAAGTACTACGATAATGTTTGGTGTAATGTTGTAGCCATGGACGCCTGTCATCTACTCTAGGGAGGTAGTTGCAATACAACCGCAATGTCACCCATGATTGCCGATGAAATACATATACGTTCTTGAAAGATAATCAGAAGATCACCCTGGTGCTGATGAAGGAAGAAGATTAACCCAAACTAAAATTGGAGTCCAACATCAATCTTCCGACAAAACATGCATGCCTAAAGGAGGCGATGGAGGTCGGTTGCTTGCTTGCGGTGGAGAAGGGTGACTTAGCCGAGCATGCATCCCACCCCAAGTATGTCATATTCTCAGAAAATTTGCTGATGTGTTCCCTGAAGACTTGCTTATAGGATTGCCACTAGAATGAGAGATATTCAACACCAAATCGACCTTATTCCGGGGCAAGTCTACCAAACAAGCCAGTATATCGCATGAGCCTAGCTGAACATGAAGAGCTGCAACGACAGGTCCAGGAGCTATTGGACAAAGGATACATCCATCCAAGCATGAGTCCATGTGTAGTACCTGCTTTGCTGGTTCCAAAGGACGGTTCATGGTGCATGTGCATCGACAGTCGAGCCATCAATCAGATCACTATCAAATACTGGTTTTCAATCTCGAGGCTAGACGACATGCTTGATCAACTTGCTAGGACCAAGATATTCACCAAAATTGATTTGAAGAGTGACTACCATCAGTTGCGGATCAGACTTGGGGATGAGTGGAAGACAGCCTTCAAAATGAGGGAAGGCTTGTATGAGTGGCTGGTGATGCCATTTGGACTTTCCAATGTGCCGAGTACTTTTATGAGGCTGATGAACCATGTGCTGTAGCCATACATTGATAAATTTGTTGTGGTTTACTTTGACGGCATACTTATTTACAGTCCTACATTAAAGAATCACTTGCAGCATCTTACGGAGGTTCTTAGCACATTGAGGAGAGAAGTTATTTGTCACTCCCAAGAAGTGCAGTTTTATGGTGGATAGCCTGACCTTTCTGGGCTATATCATCTCCTCCAAAGAGCTGCAGGCTGACCCATCCAAGATCTAGGCTATTTAGAACTGGCTAGTGCCACGCAGCCTCTCTGAAGTCCATAGTTTCCATGGCCTAGCGTCTTTCTATCATAGATTCATCCATGATTTTTCTTCGGTGATGTCTCTTGTGACTGATTGCAAGAGAGGATGGCGATTTCAGTGGACACCTGAGGCACCGACTGCATTTGAAGAAATCAAATTGATGATCACCTCTGTTGATGTTCTTACCCTTTCTGATTTCACCAAGGTTGAGGTAGAGTGTGATGCATTCTTTACTGGAGTCGGTGGAGTTCTCAGTCAAGAGGGGTAGCCTGTTTGTTTCCACAGCGAAAGGTTGTTCAGGTCCAAGCTGAACTATTCAACATATGATGTGGAGTTTTATGCTGTGATCGGCGCGCTTTGGTAGTGGCATCATTACTTCATCCAGAGGGAGTTCATCTTATACACTGATTATGAAGTCCTCAAATACATCAATGGACAAGAAAAGCTGAGCCACAGGCATATTAAGTGGGTGAACTATTTGCAAGAGTTCCACTTTGTTTTGAAGCACAAATCTGGTGCTCAGAATCGGATGGCAGATGCATTAAGCCGGACAGCCAAGCTGCTAGTTCTTTGTGTGGAGGTGATTGGATTTGAACCCTGAAAGACCTTTATGCTAGTGATCTCGACTTTGGTCGAATTCTACAGGAGGTACATTCTCATATCTGAACTGATTACTAGTTGCATGATGGATTTTTGTTTCGAGGTGTGCAGCTATGTGTTCCTAATTATTTCCCGCGAGAGAAGATTATACAAGAGCTGCATAATGAAGGACACTTTGGCAGAGACAAGACTCTCACGCTCATTCATAACAAATACTATTGGCCAAAATTGAAGCATGATGTAACTAGATTTGTGGAGCGATGTAGGGTCTGTCAAGTATCAAAAGGGACAGTGATGAATGGAGGATTATACACTCCTTTACTTATTCCAGATCATCCATGGGAAGAGATCAGCATGGATTTTGTTTTGGGTCTACCTGTTACTCAGAGAGTGATTTAGTGCTGGTCGTGGTAGATAGATTCTCGAAGATGGCTCATTTCATCACCTGTCGGAAGACCATGGATGCTTCAAATGTTGCTAAACTATTCTTCAAAGAAATAGGGCGTCTCCATGGAGTACCCAAATCCATTACATTTGACCGAGACATAAAGTTCATAACCCATCTTTGGAGGAGTCTGTGGAGGAGTTTGGGGATCACGTTGCAGTTCAGTTCAGCCTATCATCCTCAAATAGATGGACCGACCGAATCCATCAACAGCAGCTTGGGAAATTTGTTGAGTCTTGCTGGAGAGTACCCAAAGCAGTGGGATTTGGCCTTATAGCATAGGCTGAGTTCACGTTTAACCATTTCGTGAATAGGACTATAAGCTACAGCCCATTTCAGATTATCTATGTATTGAACCCAAGCAGTGTTCTGGATTTAACCCCGATCAGTTTTAGAGGACGATCTAGTGCAAAGGTTGAAGATTTAGCCGCAGATCTTCAAGCTATTCATCAATCAATAAAAGAATGGATTGAAGCCAACAATGCTAAGTACAAGGAGGCCGCGGATAAGCATAGAAGGTAACTTTTGAAGTCGGCGACTATGTATGGGTTGTTCTAATCAATGATTGATATCCGATGGGAGAATACAATAAGTTGAGCCAACGCAAGATGGGTCCTTTCGAGATAATCAAAAAAATCAATGACAACGCCTATCAGCTAAAATTATCAAGTTATTTTTGAATCTTTGATGTGTTCAACGTGAAGCATCTAATTTTTTATGTAGGAGATTCATCGGATGAAGAGGTTTCTAACTCGAGGATGAGTTTCTTCTAGCCAGGGGAGGATGATGCAGACGTCATAGCAAACATATATATGGATTTGAGGGATCGGATTTGAAAAGATGCAACATCAACTTGATCGCACCAATTCCTGCAGGGTTCTGACACTGCCGAGCTAGAACGGTCATAACTTTATCATCTGATATCAGAATTCTTATTATGACCCAATTCTGGAAACCTCTCTTTGAGTCCTACAGGCGTGGCGCTTTGCCGTCACTACAAATTTTGGAGCCTAATTAAATTGTCTGACAGGCCTATGGGAGTGCGCAAGATTCCTAAGATTCTTAGTCTGATTGGGAGTGTACTTTTTGACTTAATTTCGTTTTGTTCATTTTGTTTTTGTTAAGGATTCCTTTTTGCTTTCGAATTAAGGCTTTTACATTATAAGTAAGGCCCTTGGCCATCATTGTAATCAGCTAAGTTCGAGTTTATTAAATTAAAATTCATGAGAAGAGACTTTTCTTCTTTTTTCTTCCATTTCTTTTGTTTCGTGTGTCTTCCATCCCTCTTCCCCAACGATCGCCGTGCTATAAGGCTGCATCAGGGAGGAGGATAGGAGAGGGAGAGGGCCTTCGGAGGCTGCCAGAAGGCAATCGCGCTTGCTGCGCAGCTACCAAGCTTGACGGTAGCTGGAGGGAGAAGGGAGGGAAGGAGAGGGAGAGGCCTCCGAAGGTTGTCGAAGGGCTAGCGAGGCCGCCGAGCTACTGCTAAAGCCGGTGAAGGCCAGAGGAGGTGCTCTGCCTTTCTCCCGATTGAAATAGGGGCTTTGACCCTTGTTTTATATTTGTTTTTGGGATTTATAGTATGAAATCGGCAACTGAAAATCCAAAAAAAGGTTGAAAAAATAGGGAAATTGGCAACATAGTTGCTGACCTCACCCAATAAATCCAAAAAAATTATAAAATACGGGCTAAAGCCTTTGTTTCAATTGGAAGGCCCTCCAGCCTTCACCAACCTCGGTGATGGCATGGTGGCCTTATCAGCCCTCCAGAGGCCTCTGGCTCCTTTCCTCCCTCCGCGCTTACCGAGCTTGGCAATGGCACAGCAAGCTCTTCCTCTCTTTGCCCTCTTCCCCTCATTAGTTTCTTGTCTCGAACATCGGAACCATCTGGTTTAACCACCGGCATGGTTTGGTGCACCCTGAACTGGGTGGATCTAGGCAGTTCAGCGAACCATGCTCTTCACTTTACTAAGGCATCAGAAAGTCTAGTGGCTATAAAATTGGATATTGGAAAAGGATTATGATAAAATGAGCTGGAATTGTGTTTTCGTTGTATTGAACAACTTTGGCTTTTTGTTAGTTGGGTGATAGGCTGCATCAAAGATGGTTGTTATGCCATTTTAGTTAATGGATCAACGTAGAATTTGTTTACATCCACAACTGGTCTCAGATAAGTCTGCCTATTATCCCTGTTATGTTTTTTATTCTTTTCTTTGATATGCTTTCATGGACTATGAAATAACATGTACAGATTGGTTGAATCTCAAGATGGTAATCTGTCCCAAATTCCATGATTCCTCACTTGTTTTTGGCAGACAGTTCCCCGCTTATAGCAAAAGCCATCAAAAGAGATTTGTATTGCATTAAGGGAAGTAGTTGACTACTGCTTTAAGCCTGAACGGAGAGTGAAGCTTCATAAATGATCAGTCTTTTTTAGTCCCACAATGTCTCCATGAAAACTAGAGCCTTGAACGACCTTGTATAGATAATGGAGGTGGATAACTTGGGCTGATGTCTGGGGGTGCCGTTATCTTACAGGAGAATCACACGTATTGGTCTGCAGTTTATGAAAGATCTTTCAAATGGAAAGCTGGACACTCAGATGGGATTGTTGCTTTCATTGGCCGGGCAACTCACATTGTTACATTCTGTTCTAACGTCCACTTCTATCATTCTTCTTACAAACTGTTAAATACCAAAAAGTTTTATCAGTTGGCTTGAGAAAACTATGAGAAGCTTTCTCTGGGTACATGATCCATCAAAAAGAGGTTTGCATCTTCTATAGTGTGACCAGGTTTGCTCTCCTAAGAACCATGATGGCCTCGGTATACCTGATCTCTATTTATTGCAAAATGAAGTACTTAGTAAAGCAACTAGTGAACTCAATATGGAGGGACATCTTTGGTCAACATCATTCAAGAGTAAATATCACTTTGATTAGGACTGGAGCACATATGAACCAGGAAAAGGTTGTTCTTGGATTTGGAAAGGTTTCTACCTTGGGGTGGATTTATTGTTAGATCATTTTCAATGGAATGTAGGAAGAGGCAATAGAATTAAAGTTTACATCCACCATGTCCTCTACTCTAATGGCTGCTTCTATTGATATGGATCTAGTTGATCATGAACTGCTGGTCAACAGTCTTTTCCAGGGTGATGGTTGGATTATATAGGGGATTCATCAGCAATTTCCAGATCATATAACTCCACAGATTCTCTCGATTCCTAGGATCAATGAGACATGGGAGGACAGTCTCTATTTGGGGTCAAATCCGAGGAGGAAAATCGAGGTACTGGAAGTGTAAAGACTCAAAAATCAGAGCTATTTATGTACAGTGGATGCTTCCTGGATTTGGGCAATCAAGATGCATCCTGGGACATTGATTTTCATTTGGAAATTATATTGGAACTGTCTTCTTTGAATGGTTTATCAGGCATGAGACAATTGGGACAGCAAGGTTGCAGAAGGCTTCAAGCTGATGAATACTCCTTATTTTCTTGCTCTAGTATAAAGTCTTGCTGGATTTTATTCAGAAATTGAATCCTTAGGCAAATGATGTATGGATGACTTCAAGGAACCAAGTTGTGAAAAACATATACCTATAGATAGCTTCTTTTCTCTCTATCCTTAAGAGAGAGGTGGTAACATTCCTGGGTACAAGTGGCTATGTCTCTGTCATTATGTCAACATGAAGTGTCAAACTTTGTGTTTATTATGCACACTAGCCTATTACCAGTGCATGGCACCTCATGTCGGGCTTACTATATTATAATGGTATTGAACTGATACTTGGTATGAGGATTGAATTGAGACTCAATATGCTGAACCGACCATTGTATTGGGCATAATGATGCCATACCAGCATAATACTGATATGGTTCCAATATCGAGATGGCGAACCTTCAATCAAAAAAATTTGGCTCCTGAAATTTGAAACTAAGCATATATATTATCAAAACTTAATCTCTTATTTTCTTTGAGAAAGGCTGGGAATCATGAAATATTTGAATGAAATGAAATGCCTAGCAATCGAATTATCCACACTACCTAACTTTTAAATGATGAGTTTCTCAGGGTTCAATAGAGTAACGCCTAGGGTTTTATCTCTCTTTTGACTACACTCACATTAGATGCTCTCACTTAACATCTAGTTCTCAGGAAACCCCCTAGCTAGGATGGTTGAAACCAAACTTTGATAGAGTTATTGGAAATGGAGGTGATTTTGGTGCTAGGTTTGGTCTCAACTCTCAAGGATGTGAAGGGATTGTCATTTTTGCTAGTGCTATCCCCCTAAAAAATTCTCATGTCCCAACAATGGGTTGGGGGCAACCTGGCAAGGGGTTAAACATGCTTAACTTGTTTGGAGAAAGACCCTTGTGGACCAAACGTGATTTAGCAATGGTGATTTCATGGCTAAGAACCTTGACCACTTTATTGCTCACCCTTGTCTTAGAGACCTTCAGGACAACATTTAATTTTTTCCTACTATTGCGAACAAGGGCTTGGCCCGACACGTGAGAAATTGTCTACTCCGACTTGGGGGTCTCACGATTTTAGCCCTCTGGGTTAAGACCCAAAAGATGCCTCATGTGGGGAAGGATGGATCCTCTCTTATAAGTACGAGTCCCCCTTGACTCGCAACTGATGTAGGACTAATAAAGTCTTCCACCTTATTATAACTACAACACCTGCTATGAAGATCACCTGTATTTTTCCTAAAGGAAATAAGGTTGTTAATGCTCTTGTAGGTTTGACCGTCTCCCTTTCCTTTCCCATGGTCCACAATATTCTCTTTCGTCCTTTTTGGTCAAAGGTTATTATTGATGCTAGGGGAGTCCTCGTTTTGAAAGTGTAATTGGTTTGAGTTTTTTGTCTTTTTATTTCTTATTCTTTCTTCTTCAGGGTTTTTACCCCATTTAACTATCAAGAAAAAGAGAGAGATGGAGAAGGATTTACCTCCCTAATCCCTATCTAAGCTTGCTCTTTAATGCCTTTTTGATGACAAACTAAATTTTAGCCATTGGGCAGGAGTGTAGCTAAGGTTCGCTATACCGATCAGTACTATACCGTACTAGGCATATTGTACTGTATCGATACCGAATCAGTATGTATACTCATACCATACTGACACTTGATATGCCTCACTATCTTGTACAATACCACGTACCAACACTATAATAGGATGGTACCGGTATAGGGTCTAATATTGAGATAGTTAATTTGTTGAACTTGATTTGGCACTATGATTGAATCCCAAAACATGCTTTCACTACTTAGAAGGCAGCATATTGTACCTTAGCTGTACCGAACTAGTGTGCAGTCTCATACCATACCAACATACCTCATCATGTTGTACGCTAATGCATACCGACACTGTAATAGGATGGTACCAGTATGGGATTCGGTACCAAGCTAGCAAACCTTAGTTTTTAGCAGCTTGAACATCTTCAGTCACAACTCACAAGCATATCTTTTGCCTGTGATCCACTAAATGTTGTATTTGAAGTGCGTTTTAGCCTAATGGCTTTGTAGTTTCACTTCAATCTCTCAGATACATCGATGTATTTCATGAACCACCACGTTACCATCTTCATTACAAGGAAATCGTTAAGTTACCATGGAATTTAAGGAGGCTTGCTTTTACGTTGTAGTCTTGCCCTTGATGGCTTAGCCTTGTGGTATTTGTGGTAATCTCTTTGTCACTACACTCATCACTCTTAAGTGGTGTGAGTTGGAGGAATGTCTTGACATCAGAAGCTCATATCTTTTATGGTACCACACCACCACCTAAGCCTAAATTCTGAATCTCTTTCAAATCTTTAAAAAGGAATGAAAAGGATAAAACTTTAACTCTCACTATTGCTTCTTTGCTTCATTTCTTGTCATGAGTGGGAAGAACAGTGCTATTTTTTAGCTTGTCAAAATTCTTAATTTTATTATTTCTGAGATTATATCTCTCTAGTACCAAATTGATCTAATGTAACAGAGAATGAAGCATAGGAGGATAATTAGATAAAGAAGCTGAAAAAAGAAAAATAATGAAACGCTGGAAGATCACTGGCTGAATTTTATTTTATTGTAGTAAATGATTGAATCTCTTACAGAAATATCTCCCCTCTGCATAGAGATCTCTTATTTACTAGACAAGGATAGTTTGGTCAACCGAAATGATACTAGTCCAAACAAAGGTTCCTCTAACTTGCAAATAACCACTATTATAGCAAAGAAATGTAAGAAATAAGAAAAGGCTGAAAGAGCAATAGCTCAAATTTACTTCAGTGTAATAAATGAGTGAAATGCTTATAAGAATCCCTTTAGTCATAGAACTCTATCGCTAGACAAGGATAGGGTGACCAAGCAAGGTGATTTTAGTTTAAACAAAGAGTATAATAATTTTAGTTTCAAAATTTGGATCAAGTTCCTTACAGAAAGAAACCCTAAAGGCCCAAACTATTCTTAGGAGATGATCCTAATTATTCTAGGACTACTACAACTCAATCTATGGTTGGATAGGGCTTTTAGAGCCCTCTTAGCAGCCAAAATAGTAACCAAACATTTTCTATGATAATTCCAAAGAGCTACCAGGACCAAAGATCAAACAGGGGCCCACAGAAGGGAAACAATTGTAATAATTTCTTTTTTGGCTGTCTGGATCTCCCATGCGGTGGAGGACAGTATGCAGGCATCAAAGCCTACTCAGGAACCAATGCAGGAAGACTCCAGAAATAGATTTTAAGGGCAGTGCTTCAGTTTTGTTTCCTACTTAATGGAACTGTAAATACAATGGCACTGGCTTTATATAGAAGAATATTAGAAATTATGAAAAATGATTTGAATGATTCGATATATGATTTTCATTCTTTCTTTCTTTCTTTTTTCCTTGTGTTGGCGGCGGGGAGGGGGCGGGTGGTGCTAGGTTAAGCAAAATGTTTGTTTGATTTCAACGGAACAAAGTTGTGGAAAACATATACCTCTGGATAGCTTCTTTCCTCCCTATCCTTGAGGGGGAGGTGGTAACGTTTCTGGATACAAGTGGCCATGTCTCTGTCATTATGCCAGCATAAAGTGTCAAACTTTTTGTTTATTATGCATACTGGCCTATTTTATTCTTTATTATAGTCATTTGCAAATACTACTCCAACCTGTAGATTTGACATTGTTGATTTATCATGTTCTTAGACCAACACGCAAAGCTTATAATATTTTGCTTGATGCCTTTGCAATATCTGGAATGGTCGGGGAAGCTCGGACTGTGTTCAAGAGTATGAGAAGGAACAAGTATAATCTTTTCCACTGTCCATCTAATTTTATGCCTGAAGATAGTTACCAAGGTTGTCATAAAATATATGTTGCCTTTCCTTTCACAGGTGTCAACCTGACCTATGCTCTTATGCAACGATGGTATCTGCTTATGTCAATGCATCTGATATGGATGGTGCAGAGAAATTCTTCCGGCGCCTGAAGGAAGATGGTTTGAAACCTAATGCTGTTGTCTATGGAACACTGATGAAAGGGTATGCAAAATTGAATAATCTCGAGAAAGTAATGCGGGTTTATGAGAGAATGCGGATGCAAGGTGTTGAAGCCAACCAAACCATCTATACCACCATCATGGATGCCTATGGTAAGAACTCGGATTTCGGAAGTGCTGTTATTTGGTTTAAAGAGATGGATGCTCGTGGATTTCCACCTGATCAGAAGGCAAAGAATATTCTTCTGTCTCTAGCCAAGATGCCCGAGGAACAGAAAGAAGCTAATGAGCTGATAGGTAATGCTGTCGGGAGTCTCCCAGACATCCCTGAACCAAAAGCCAGTAACTTTGCTGAGTCCGACAGTGAAATTGAGGACAATGATGAGTTGTCTGGTGCAGAAGCACAATCTTTTGAAACAAAGCTAGCTGCTAGTGAACCCACAGAACTAAATTCCAGCATTTTAAGTGACTTTGATCCTAATGATGAGGAAGCAGAAGATGATGATTCTAATTTTGGTTCTTTTGAAGACAAACAGGAACTGGCACTTGCCAGTCAGTTGCTAGATTCCTAAGGTACATTGACAAGTTTGAATCGTGTACCATATGAAATTTTTATTATTTTTTCCTTTGATAATGTTATCAAACCATTTCAACATATATTTCTTCTACTACAAACTTGTATTAGAGCTTGCAGCGGTTCTGATAATGCAAGCTAAAACTTTTGAGTGCTGCCAGCTTTTTTGATTTCTAAATGCTGAAATTCAATTTTTAAACAAATCATTTTTATATAGAATAATTGGAACTATGGTTTTCTATAAGCCCCATCATGATCCTTTGGTCTCATTCTTTTATTTCTATTTTATTTTTTTCTTTGGGTACGGTAAGCACTACCATGAACATGACGGTTCCATGCACTCATGAACAGAATCTATTTCATCTGCTACAGCCAAAATGCGCCATTCTGAAATGCTGCTGTCTATATAATAGCTTGCTGATTGCAATGTATGCCCGGTCACTTTGCAACGACAGCAAATTTGAGTCCAGATGGCCGGATCCTTTAAGTTACATAACCAAGGAAGGTGGGATACAAGACTGCTGTTAATCCAAGCCATGGTTGTCGAGGAATTCCCCTTGAGCGATATAGAACTAGCATGCGGGACTGGGATTGCAAACATAACTCCCTCCAAGCTCCCTGAAACTCCACTAAGGCCATGTTTTTATCAACAGTCAGGAAGGTAAGGTGCCTGCTGCTATGAGTAGCCGTCCATGTTGATCTCCAACGACAAATGCTGCACCTGCCTTGCCATTGCTTTTAATTTCCCTATGAAAATCGATATCCAAAGCACCTGCCTGTTGGGCAACCCTTGAGTATATGTTATGGAGAAAGAATAGGCTAGACTAGAAGGCAAAGGTTGATCACCCCAGCATCTAGTGAAAAAACACGCTGGATATTGCTTGAGCATCTGTAGATAACTTAAAAGATCAGGTACTCCGATGAAATCGGAATCAACAACTCTGAATTGTTTGAACGTAAGGAATTCACCAAAAAACGAAAATGATTGCATGATTGAACAATCTCCTGGTTCTTACAATTTATCAAGGAGGTTTCCTTTCAACATAGCATAGATCTTCTATATTTGATGAAAAGGACTCAGCCAGCTTACTATTCATTCCAATTAAGCTATAGCCCATCAATCTTATTGGGGATAAACCCAGCTCCCACTGAAGTTCAGCTTGATGCTTAGCTTAATGCAACCGGTAATCACGAAAGAATTCGATCGAAAATTTTCTTCCAACGGCCGGACCCTAGTCGAACTCCTTTAGCTGTCCGAATCCATCAGCAGTCGAGCCCCAGCCGAACTCCTCTAGGAGCCGAATTCCTTCCGAATTTCTCCTTCAGTCGGATACCTACAGGAGCCGAACTCCTTCCGGATTTCTCCTTCAGTCAAGTCCCTCAAGAAGCCGAACTCTTTTCAGACTTCTCTACCAGTCAGATTCCTCCAGGAGCCGAACTTCTTCCAGACTTCTCCTTCAGTCGAATTTCTTCAGGAGCCGAACTCCTTCCGAATTCCTCCAGCAGTCGGATTCCTTCAAAAGCCAAACTCCTTTCGGATCACTCTTTCAGTCGGGTGCCTATAAGAGCCGAACTCCTTCCAGATTTCTCCTTCAGTCAAATCCCTCAAGGAGCCAAACTCCTTTCCGACTTCTCCACCAGTCGGATTCCTCCAGGAGCCGAACTCCTTTCGGACTTCTCCTTCAGTTGGATTTCTCAAGGAGCCGAACTCCTTCTGAATTCCTCCAGGAGCTGAACTCCTTTCGGACTTCTCCTTTAGTCGGATTCCTCTAGGAGCCGAACTTCTTCCGAACTTCTCATTCAGTCGGATTTCTTCAGGAGCCGAACTCCTTTCGAATTCCTCCAGCAGTCAGATTCTTCTAGAAGCCGAACTCCTTTTGGATCTCTCCTTCAGTCGGATGCCTACAGGAGCCGAACTCCTTTCGCATTTTTTCTTTAATCAAGTCCCTTAAGGAGCAGAACTCCTTCCAAACTTCTCCACCAGTCGGATTCCTTCAGGAGCTGAACTCCTTCCGGACTTCTCCTTCAGTCGAATTTCTCCAGGAGCCAAACTTCTTCCAGACTTCTCCTTCAGTCAGATTCCCTTCAAGGAGTCGAACTCCTTTCGGACTTCTCCACCAGTCGGATTCCTCCAGGAGCCGAACTCCTTCCGAATTTCTCCTTCAATCGAATTCCTCTAGGAGCCGAACTTCTTCCGAATTTCTCCAGCAGTCGGATTCCTTCAGGAGCCGAACTTCTCTCGAACTTTCTCCTTAGTCAGACTCCTTTAGGAGCCAAACTTCTTTCGGATCTCTCTTTCAGTCGGATGCCTATAGGAGCCAAACTTCTTCCAAATTTCTCCTTCAGTCAAGTCCCTCAAGGAGCCGAACTCCTTCTAGACTTCTCCACCAGTCGGATTCCTTCAAGAGCCAAACTTTTTTCTGACTTCTCCTTCAGTCGGATTTCTCCAGGAGACGAACTTCTTTCGGACTTCTCCTTCAGTTGGATTTCTCTAGGAGCCGAACTCCTTCCAAATTTTTCTAGCAGTCGGATTCCTCTAGGAGCCAAACTTCTCCTGAACTTCTTCCTCAGTTGGACTCCTCCAGGAGTCGAACACCTTTCGGATCTCTCCTTCAGTCGGATGCTTACAGGAGCCAAACTTCTTCTAAATTTTTTCTTCAGTCAAGTCCCTCAAGGAGCCAAACTCATTTCAAACTTCTCTACCAATTGGATTCCTCCATGAGCCAAACTTCTTTAAGACTTTTTCTTCAGTCAAATTTCTTCAGAAGCCGAACTTCTTTCAAATTTCTCCAGAAGCTGAATTTCTTTCGAACTTCTCCTTCAGTCGGATTTTTCAAGGAGCCGAACTCCTTCCGAACTTTTTCTTCAGTTGGATTCCTCCAGGAGCCGAACTTCTTTCGAACTTCTCCTTCAGTCGGATTTCTCCAAGAGCCAAACTCTTTTCGAATTTCTCCATCAGTCGAATTCCTCCAGGAGTCGAACTCTTTCCGAACTTCTCCTTTAATCAAATTTTTTCAGGAGCCGAACTCCTTTCGAATTCCTCCAGGAGCCGAACTCCTTTTCGAACTTCTCCTTCAGTTGAATTTTCTCAAGAAACCAAACTTCTTCCAAACTTCTCTACTAGTTAGATTCCTCCAGGAGCCGAACTTCTTTCGAACTTCTCCTTCAGTTGAATTTCTTCAAGAGCCGAACATCTTCTGAACTTCTCCTTCAATTGAATTTTTTTAGAAGTCGAACTTCTTCCGAATTTCTCCAACAGTCAGATTCCTCTAGGAGCCGAACTCCTTCTGGACTTCTTTCTCAGTTGGACTCCTCTAGGAGCTGAACTTCTTTTGAATCTCTTCTTCAGTTGGATGCCTACAGGAGCCAAACTTCTTCCGAATTTCTTCTTCAGTCAAGTTTTTCAAGGAGTCGAACTCCTAGACTTCTTTACCAGTCGAATTTCTCTAGAAGCCGAACTTCTTTCAAATTTCTTCTTCAGTTGAATTTCTTCAGGAGCCAAATTTCTTTTCGAATTCCTCCAGAAGTCGAACTTCTCCTTCAGTCAGATTTTTCTAGGAGCCGAACTCCTTTCGAACTTCTTCTTCAATTAGATTTCTTTAGGAGCCGAACTCCTTCCAGATTTTTTCTTCAGTCGCATTTCTCCAGGAGCCAAACTCCTTCCAAATTCCTTCAGCAGTCGGATTCCTTCAGGAGCCAAACTTCTTTCGGATCTCTCCTTCAGTCGGGTGCCTACAGGAGCCAAACTCCTTCCAAATTTTTTCTTCAATCAAGTCTCTTAAGGAGCCAAACTCCTTCTAACTGCTCCACCAGTCAGATTTCTCTAGGAGCCAAATTTCTTTCAGACTTCTCTTTCAGTCGAATTTCTTCAAGAGCCAAACTTCTTTTGAATTTCTCTAAGAGCCGAACTCCTTTCGAACTTCTCCTTTAGTCGAATTCCTTCAGGAGCCGAACTCCTTTCAGACTTCTCCTTCAATCGAATTTCTTTAAGAGCCAAATTTCTTCCAAATTTCTCCAGCAGTCGGATTCCTCCAGAAGCCGAACTCCTTTCGGACACTCCTTCAGTCAAGTTCCTTCAGTAGCCAAACTTCTTCCAGATTTTTTTTCAGACGGATGCCTATGGAAGTCGAACTCCTTCTGGACATCTTCTTCGATCGAACTTCTGCATCAATTGGACTCCTCTTAGACTTCTCCATCAGTCAAACTTCATCCAAATTCCTTCAATGGATTGCTTTCAGATTTCAACTAGCATTCCTTCTGGATGATTTTCTCTAACCGTATTTTCTTTAGGAGTCCGAACTCCTCTAGAATTGATGTATGTCAATGTTCCTCACCAACCAATGCCTGCTTCCTTCGACTATTAAATCATAATGAATGGCTACATCATGACAACGAACACCTCTCTCCATAACAAACTCCACGTGACCTCGAGCGGTCCACTATCGGATGGTTACAACCATCACTATCAGTCTGCTACAAGCTCCATCTATAAAACAAAATCCTCCAGATACATTTTCTCTAGGCTCTCTTCTTTTTTTCAAAATTTTGCTGAATTCTTATCTGAGCACTCCATTTTTTTTGGTCAAAAGAGTTGACTTGATCGTCAGAGGATCCTGCCAGAGCCACCACCACCAACTCCGAATGAAACTTTATTTTGCAGATCATTGATGGCGACCTCATCTTTCTCAACTCTAGCTTGATCTGACGTCGATCAGATTCTACACTAACAGAATTGATGTTAGAGGAAAGACCCTCTATTTCTAAAGTACCCTTATTCTTAAAGAAGTACTCAGTCGATCCTTTGGATCTTCTTCTCCAAGGTCCATCTCCATCCTCTCCCTCAATCCTAAGAAATGCCTCTAAAAAAGGCAACTATCTGAAGATCTACTACTTCTACTATCAGATCCAAGCCAGATCTGCCTGTTCTAACTCTAGTGTTGGTGCTTCAACCTCCTCCATTGGTGGCCATGATAGATTCAGAATAGTTTAATCTACTGATGCAGTGGGTTCAGGGCCTCACCGAGATGGTGCAGGCCATGCGGTAGCTTTGATGATGATTTCATCAAGAAACCCACCATCAGGATGTCAGAAATCGATTCCAAAGAAGAGCATTTGGGTTAGCATACCCATCGCCCCTGAAAAAAAAATAAAGAGTAAAGGATCCTTGTTCGGATCATGATTCTTCTTCAGAAGAAATCTTTCCCATCTACAGTCGGAAGCCTTCTAAGGTCTGCGATCGAGATGACGTCCTCGATCAGAAACTATAAGAGATGGATTGACGGATTGAGGAGCTCGACCACGTTGCTCTGACTCACCATGACGACGTCTGCATTGATCTCTCCTTTTCTCTCTCTGAATTATGCAAGAGCCCATTCCATCGAGCTTCGAGCTTTTCTTGGTTTGAAAGCTATGATAAAACCTCTGATCCAGTCGATCACTCGGAGGCCTTTTGGACTATGATGCGGCTCCATGGCGCACCGGATGCCATCTTATGTCAAGCCTTTTTGTCTACCTTAAAGAGAGTAGCAAGAAATTAGTACTC
Organism: Cocos nucifera; assembly: GCA_006176705.1. NCBI lineage: Eukaryota > Viridiplantae > Streptophyta > Magnoliopsida > Arecales > Arecaceae > Cocos > Cocos nucifera. The sequence goes on along the minus strand of QRFJ01002824.1, from coordinate 219,771 downwards.
AATATTGAAGTTGAGTATGATCTTCTTCTTTGATTAGACGAGCCATCAGTTTGTGGCTCACATTGTCAGCAGCCGACATCCACACCGAGGTTTGAATTTTTTGGTGAATATCAAGCAGAAGGAGGAAAAATCTATCTAGGCTTATGTCACCTGATTTAACACCACTGTATTGGAGGTCCGAAACCTGGACTAGTCTATTGCAATGGCCATACTCAAGGGCGGCCTTCATTCAAGGGCAGCCTTTAGAAGAATGATTTACTGCTCTCCCTGTAGAAGATGTACCCCAGGGACTTTGCCATTCTGCTAGCTCGGACTGAAGGATATGCCCGAGCGGAAGAAGCCTTCAAATTGAGAGATGAGGAAGCCATAGAAGAGCGGCAGGTGGGCGAGTCTTGTAAACCCATGGCTGATGGAGGGTCGAATGAAGTTCGGCCATGCTCACGGACTCACTCCGAGTGCAAGCAAGCTCAAACTCCTGCTTGAGCTCATCGTCAAAGAAGTCATAACGGAAGGGCACGAAGAAGTTCTTCCTTGAAGATTTCACAACTATGCCCCCCTCAATGCTCCACAAACGTCGACCTGAAGCAAGCCAAGGGCGCTACCGCAGCTAGAACCACCAATGAGGAAGGAACAACAAAGAGATCGACCGCCTTTCAACATCATCAATGCTATCTCTAGGGGGCTTAGTACTTCGATGAGCCATCATCTCTCAGCCTCAGAACCAGGAGAAGCTTGCCCCAAATTGGAAAGGTCCATATGAAATAGAGGAGGTCGTCCAGTCCAAAACTTATCGCCTAAAGGAGCTCGATAGAACAACACTCCCATGATCTTTAAATTTTTGAGGATGTACTATCGATAATTTTTTTTCAATAAAACTCCTTCATTTTAATATTATGATTTTTTGATGCAAAAACTATGTAATGACTGGAAAGAAGCAATCAATAGTGGTTATGTTAGGAACAGGAAGAGAACCTCGTTCTAACATGAGCAAGTCGAAGACCTCATTCATTTTAGATAAGATGAGGGGAGAGACCCTGACAACAATCTTTATGTGCCCTTACAGTTCGTTAGAAATAAGAGGAGAACCTCATCTTAATATGAGCAAAGTCGAAGACCTCATTCATTTTAAACGAGATGGGAGAAGAGGCCCTGACAATGGCCCTTATGTGCCCCCACAGTCCGTTAGAAATAGGAGGAGAACCTCGTCCTAACATGAGCAAAGTCGAAAACCTCATTCATTTTAGACGAGATGGAGGAAGAGGCCCTGACAACGGCCCTTATGTGTCCCCCATAGGTCCATTAGGAATAGGAGGAGAACCTCATCCTAACATGAGCAAAGTCGAAGATCTTATTCATTTTAGACGAGATGAAGGGAGAGGCCCTGACAATGGCCCTTATGTGCCCCCATGATCTGTTAGGAACAGGAGAACCTCATCCTAATGGGAGCAAAGTTGAAGGCCTTGTTCATTTTAGATGAGGTGAGAAAAGAGGCCCCAACAATAATCCTAAATACGCCCTAGTAGTCTGTTAGGAACAGAAGAAGAACCTCATCCTAGCATAAGCAAACGTCGGAACCCCATAGACCAAAGATGTGGAGAAGGAAGAAGCTCGACGGAGAATCCTTACACGTGCTTTCCCACGATAACCTGACTACATTAAATGCGAATGGCAGAATCTTATCCTGGTTTGCAAGAGAGATCCTAATTTGGCATCCACGACAAGCCCAGCATTCACAACAAGCTCGACATCTGCAACAAGCAGTAAGTATGGGAACCCGAGATCAGAATTTTTCTCCAAGCTTCAACGTCTACATCAACAGGAGATAAGATCTCCTTCAATCTTAGCTGGAGATAAGATCTCCCTTGAGCTTCTACGTCAATAGGAGATAAGATCTTCTTCAACCTCGGCTGGTGATAAGATCTCCCCCGAGCTTCAACGTCTACATCAATAGGAGATAAGATCTCCTTCAACCTCAGCTAGAGATAAGATCTCCCTCGAGCTTCTACGTTAACAGGAGATAAGATCTTCTTCAACCTCGACTAGAGATAAGATCTTCTTCGAGCTTCAACGTCTACGTCAATAGAAGATAAGATCTCCTTCAACCTCGGTTGGAGATAAGATCTCCTCCGAGCTTTAACATCTACGTCAACAGGAGATAAGATCTCCTTCAACCTCGGCTGGAGATAAGATCTCCCCCGAGCTTCTACGTTAATAGAAGATAAGATCTCCTTTAACCTAAGCTGGAGATAAGATCTCCTCCGAACTTCAACGTCAACTTCAATAGAAGATAAGATCTCCTTTGATCTCGGTTGAAAATAAGATCTCCCCCAAGCTTCAACGTTAATAAGAGATAAGATCTCCTTCAACCTCGGCTGGAGATAAGATCTCCCTCGAGCTTCAACGTCAACCTCAACAAAAGACAAAATCTCCTTCAACCTTGGCTAGAGATAAGATCTCCCCAAGCTTCAACGTCAATAGGAGATAAGATCTCCTTCAACCTTGGTAGGAGATAAGATCTCTCTCAAGCTTCAACCTCAACGGATGCAGAGCCCAGAAAAGGACTTCGACAGTCCTCTTTTTTGTACTCCCTTTCTTCAAATTTCGAACTTGAGAGTGGGGGGGACTATTGTTTGGGATAAAGCCCACTCCCATCGAAGTCCAGCCTGATGCTTCACCTAATGCAATCGATAATCATGGAAGAGCTTCGATCGAAAATTCTTCTCCAGCAATCGAACCTCAGTCGAACTCCTCCGACGGCCAAACCTTAGCCAAACTCCTTCAGTCGGTCGAACTTCTTAGCGATTGAGCCCCAGCCGAACTCCTCCAGTAGCCAAACTCCTTTCGGATCTCTTCTTTAGTCGGATGCCTACAGGAGCCGAACTCCTTCCAAATTTTTTCTTCAGTCAAGTCCTTCAAGGAGCCGAACTCCTTCCAGACTTCTCTACCAGTTGGATTCCTCCAAGAGCCAAACTCCTTCCAGACTTCTCCTTCAGTCGGATTTCTCTAGGAGCCAAACTCCTTTCAGACTTCTCCTTCAGTCAGATTCCTCTAGGAGCCAAACTCCTTATGAACTTCTCCTTCAGTCGAATTTCTTCAGGAGCCAAACTCCTTCCAAATTCCTCCAGTAGTCGGATTCCTCTAGGAGCCAAATTTCTCACGGACTTCTCCCTCAGTCGGACTCCTCCAAAAGCTGAACTCCTTTCAGATCTCTTCTTCAATCGGATGCCTATAGGAGTCAAACTTCTTCCGAATTTCTCCTTCAGTAAAGTCCCTCAAGGAGCCAAACTCTTTCCAAACTTCTTTACCAGTCGGATTCCTCCAGGAGCCAAACTTCTTTTGGATTTCTCCTTCAGTCGAATTTCTCTAGGAGCCGAACTCCTTCAGTCGAATTCCTCTAGGAGCCAAACTCCTTCCAGACTTCTCCTTCAGTTGGACTCCTCCAGAAGCCGAACACTTTTTGAATTTCTCCAACAATTAGATTCCTCTAGGAGCCAAACTCCTTCCGGATCTCTTCTTCAGTCGGATGCCTACAGGAGCCAAACTTCTTTCAAATTTTTTTTCAGTCAAGTCTCTCAAGGAGCCGAACTTCTTTCAGACTTCTCCATCAGTCGAATTCCTTCAGGAGTCGAACTCCTTTCGAACTTCTTCTTTAATCGAATTTCTTTAGGAGTCGAACTCCTTTCGAATTTCTCCAAGAGCCGAACTTCTTTTGAATTTTTTCTTCAATCAAATTTTCTCAAGGGGCCAAACTCATTCCAGACTTCTCCACCAGTTAGATTTCTTTAGGATCCAAACTCCTTTCGAACTTCTCCTTCAATCGAATTTCTCTAAGAGTCGAACTTCTTTTAGACTTCTCCTTCAGTCAGATTTCTTCAAGAGCCGAACTCCTTTTAGACTTCTCCTTCAATTGGATTTCTTCAGGAGCTGAACTCCTAAATTTCTTCAGCAGTCGAATTTCTCCAGTCGAATTTCTCTAGGAGCCGAACTTCTTCCAAACTTCTTCCTTAATCAGACTCCTCTAGGAGCCGAACTTCTTCTAGATCTCTCCTTCAGTTGGATGCCTATAGAAGCCAAATTCCTTCCAAATTTCTCCTTCAGTCAAGTCCCTAAAGGAGCCAAACTCCTTTCTGACTTCTCCACCAGTCGAATTCCTCCAGGAGCCAAACTCTTTTTGAATTTCTTCTTCAGTCGGATTGCTTCAGGAGCCGAACTCCTTCTGGACTTCTTCTTCAGTCGGATTTCTTCAGAAGCCAAACTTCTTTCGAATTCCTTCAGTAGTCGAATTCCTCTTGAAGTCGAACTCCTTCCGAACTTCTCCCTCAGTCAGACTCTTTCAGGAGCCAAACTTCTTTCAGATCTCTCCTTTAGTCGGATGCCTATAGGAGCCGAACTTCTTCCAAATTTTTTCTTCAGTCAAGTCCCTCAAGGAGTTGAACTCCTCTCAGATTTTTCTACCAGTCGAATTCCTCCAGGAGCCAAATTTTTTTCGAATGTTTTCTTCAGTCGAATTTCTCAAGGAGCCAAACTCTTTTCAAATTCCTCTAGGAGTGAAATTTCTTTCAGACTTCTTCTTCTATCGGATTCCTCTAGAAGCCAAACTTCAGACTTCAGGAGCTGAACTCCTTCTGAACTGCTTCTTCAGTCGGATTTCTCCAAGAGCCGAACTCCTTCCAAATTTCTCTACTAGTCGGATTCCTCTAGAAGCCAAACTCCTTCCAAACTTCTCTTTCAGTTGAACTTCTTCAAGAGCCGAACTCCTTCCAAATTTCTCCAGGAGTCGAATTCCATCCGGACTTCTCCTTCAGTCGGATTCTCTCAAGGAGCCAAACTTCTTCTAGACTTCTCCATCAATCGGATTCCTTCTGAAGCCAAACTTCTTTCAAACTTCTCTTTCAATCGGATTTCTCTAGGAGCTGAACTCCTTCCGAACTTCTCCTTTAGTCAAATTTTTCTAGGAGTCGAACTCCTTTCAAATTCCTCCAGCAGTCAGATTCTTCCAGGAGCCAAACTTCTCTCAGACTTCTTACTTAGTCGAACTCCTCCAGGAGCCGAACTTCTTTCAGATCTTTTCTTCAGTCAGGTTCCTATAGGAACCAAACTCCTTCCAAATTTTTCCTTCAGTCAAGTCCCTTAAGGAGCCAAACTCCTTCTAGACTTCTCCACCAGTCGTAATCCTTCACGAGCCAAACTTTTTCCAAACTTCTCCTTCAGTCGAATTTCTTTAGGAGTCAAACTCCTTCCGAATTTCTTCAAGAGTCGAACTCCTTTTGGACTTCTCCTTCATCAAATTTCTCCAGGAACCAAACTCCTTCCAAATTTTTTCTTCAGTCAAATTCTTTTAGAAGTCGAACTCCTTTCAGACTTCTCCTTCAATCAAATTTTTTCAAGAGCCAAACTTCTTTCGATTTCCTCCAGCAGTCAAATTCCTCTAGGAGCCAAACTTCTTTCGAATCTCTTCTTCAATCAGGTGCCTACAGGAGCCAAACTCCTTCCAAATTTTTTCTTCAGTCAAGTCCTTCAAGGAGCCGAACTCCTTCTAGACTTCTCCACCAATCAAATTTCTCTAGGAGCCAAATTTCTTTCAGACTTCTCCTTCAATCGAATTTCTTCAGGAGCCAAACTCTTTCCAAATTTCTTTAGGAGCCAAACTCCTTTCAGACTTCTCCTTTAGTTAGATTCCTTCAGGAGCCGAACTTCTTTCAGTCTTTTCTTCAGTCAAATTTCTTCAAGAGCCAAACTTCTTTCAAATTTTTCCAACAGTTGGATTCCTTCAGGAGCCAAACTTTTTTCGGATATCTCCTTTAGTCAAGTTCCTTCAGTAGCCAAACTCCTTCCAAATTTCTCCTTCAGATGAATGCCTATGGGAGCCAAACTTCTTTCGAACATCTCCTTTGATCGAACTTTTGCACCAGTCTGACTCCTCCTAAACTTCTCCATCAATTAAACTCCATCCAAATTTCTCTAGTGGATTGCTTCTAGATTTTAACTAGCATTCTTTCTGGATGATCTCCTCTAGCTGTATTCTCTTTAGAAGTTCGAATTCCTTCAGAATTGATGTATGTCAATGCTTTTCACCAACCAATGCTTGCTTCCTTCGAACTTTGACTATTAAATCTCAACGAATGGCCACATCACGACCACAGACATCTCTCTCCATAACAAATTTCACATGATCCCGAATGGCCCACTATCGAATAATTACAATCATCACTATCAGTCAGCTACAGGCTCCATCTATAAAAAAAATCCTTCAGATATATTTTCTTTAGGCTCTCTTCTTCTTTTCAAAATTCTGCTGAATTCTTATCTAAGCACTCTATTTCTGTTGGTCAGAAGAGCTGATTTGATCATTGGAAGATTCCGTCAGAGCCACCACCACCGACTCCGAATGAAATTTTATTTTGCAAATCATCGATGGCGACCTCATCTTCCTCGACTCTAGCTTGATCCAGTGTCGATCAGATTCTACACCAACAAATCTCAAATCAATATTTCACAAGAAGCTAATGCTGCCTCAGTACTTTAAGGATCCTTGGAGGGAGGAAAAAAGAAAAAAAAAATTAAATTATCTCCTTAATCATATACACACTGCTCTATTTCATTACCATGGTCAGTAATAAAAATAGTTTTCTTCTCATCTTCTGGTGCCATTCAGATTTAGTTATAGTCAAAGAAAGCATCCATGAAAGTGAGAAGCTCATGACCTGGGTGGCATCTACTAGTTGATCAATTCTAGATAGGTGGTAGCTGTCCTTTGGGCAAGCTTTATTTTGATCAGTAAAATCTATGCACATCCTCCATTTGCCATTTACTTTCTTAACGAGAATCATATTTATAATCTAATTTAGGTAGGATACCTCCCAGATGAACTTGGCTTTGAGGAGCTTGTCTACCTCATCCAGAATGGCCTTCCATCGCTTAGGTGCAAAGCTGCACTTCTTTTGCTTCATAGATCGATGCTTATGATCTATAGTTAGGCGATATTTCACTGCATCAATCCTAGGCATATCCATAGGAACCCTAGCAAACACATTAACATTCTTTCATAATAAAGTGACGAGCTACCCTTTAACTTATTCTTGCAAATTGAAGCCAATTTGAATAGTGTGGTCCTCATTTTCATCATTCAAAGGGACTGCAATAAGATCATTGATAGGTTCCCCTCATTCTTCGGTCAAGTCATCAGGAGCATCAAGTCCATCCACGAGATAGAGTTCTAGTTGCCTTCCTCCTTGCAGAGCAATTATGTAGCAATGACGTGCCAAGGCATGATCTCCCCTGACCTCTCTAACTCCATACTCTATTGGAAACTTCCACTTTAAATAATAGGTTGATACCATTGCTTAGAATGCATTCAAACTAGGTTGGCCAAAAATTGCATTGTAGGTCGAGGGAGCCTTTATCATTAGAAAATCAACCTGAGCTTTGGACTGCTTCAGATACCGACCTACTATAATTGATAAAATAATTATTTCTTCAACTAGTACAGCATCATTGGTGAACCCCATTAATGGAGAACTTATTGATCCTATATAATTATCAGGTATAGACATTTTAGAGGAAGCATCGTAAAATAAAGCATCAGCAGAGCTTCCATTATCTATTAAAATACGGTGTACATCATAATTGGCAATATTTAAAGTGACTATAACTATATTGTTATGTGAAAATTGGATCTCCTATGCATCTTCTTTAGTGAAAGTAACGGGTTCCTCCGTCCTTTGCTTCTTTGCTGACCTCGCCGATCTGCTAGCTTTTCCTTACGATGTCCCCTAGTAATATTATTGATGATTCCAAGTAGGGGTCGATCTTCTTATGGCTCTTCCCTTCGAGGTAGCTCTAGCTATAGTAGGGCTCTTAGCTGATCTTTCCTTCTTTCTGACCGACGTTGTAGGAATCGGTCCAGTTGGCCTCATCTAATTAGCTACTCAATTTCATCTTGGAGCTGAATGTATTCTTTAGTATCATAATCGTGGTCATGATGGTACAAGAAATACTTGATTGGATTTCGCTTGCCTAGATGAGATCACATTTTTTTCAACCTCGAAAGTTGCTTCTTAATTTCCATCAGCACTTGGGGTCTTTGGAGCATTCAGAGGAGAGTAGTTGTAGAATCTTCTAAGAGGAGAGCTTCACTGCATCTTTCAATCCAGGCTTCTTGGCTGACGAGCTTGAGGAGGAGTTCGGACTCATCTACATTCAGAAGGGGTTCTAAAATGTAGTCGAGCTGCATTTGACTTTTTCCTAGCATGGGCTTGCTAGGTTCTCCTACGTACCGCTCTTTTGTGGCCTCCTCATCATGAAGCTTGAAAGCTTCCTCAGCTTGGGCATAGCCCTCAGCTCGATCTAACATGTCGGCAAAGTCTGGGGGATACTTCTTCTCTAGGAAGAAAAGAAGATCATTCCTTAGAAGGCTGTCCTTCAGTGTAGCCATAGCAACTGACTAGTCCAAGTTGTGGACCTTTAAAGCAGCAGTATTGAAATGATTGACATAAGCTTGGATGAACTTTTCTTCTTTCTGCTTGATGTTGATGAGGGAGTCTGAACCTCATATCTAATGCTAGTAGCTGACGAAATGAGCCGCAAACTAATGGCTCAGCTAATCGATGGAGTAGATGGTATCCGGTTTGAGGCTTGAGTACTAATTTCTTACTGCTTCCTTCAAGGTGGAGGAAAGTTCGGCACAAAATGACGTCTGGCGCATCATGGAGCAGCTTCATTATTTGAAAGTTTTCAAGATGATCGACTGGATCAAGATCCTATCATAACTCTTAAATTGGGGGAGTTTGAAGTTTGGTAGGATGGGCTCCTGCATGATCTGGATGAAGAATGGAGGGTCGATGCAAATATCATCATTGTAGATGGGGGCAGCATGATGGAGATCTTTGATCCATTAGTTCATCTTCTAGAGCTTCTGATTGAAAATATCATCTCGATCATAAATTTTAATATGCGGCTAGCTGAATGGAGGCAGAGACCTTCTGGGGATAGAATCATTCTCAGAATAGGAGCTCTCCACTCTCTATTTTTTTTTTCTAGATTTATTGGCTAACTTGCCTAGGTGGGCCTTCCTGATGCTGGATTTTGGCACTCTGGTGTTGATCTTTCTAGCAGCACTGGTGTTGTACCTTGCTACATGGCTTGCACTGCTTCTATGAGGGTCTTAATTTGCTACATTAGCAGGTTGAACTACTCTATATCCATGGTTGCTGATGGGGGAGGCTGAGGTGCAGGCGATGTTGGGAATTGTAGTCTAAAGCCAACCATCTAGGTTATAGATGGTTGAGCTAAATATAATTTTACTTAAATTATTAATAAATAAAATTATTATTTTGGCTTTTTCATCACTTTGTGCATCTTTCTGTAATGAACTCTTCTATGATGAAGTTCTTAGGACTATTTAGACTCAACAAAGGAGGATTTGTTGTTTAGTCCTCAAACATGTTTGCGACCAAATGATTCGTTGTTATCTAGGATGATAACGTATCAAGTGTAGGTCATTGTATGCCATAAGTGTCAGTTGTCCTCTTAACCAAAAAGTATGGAGATACTGTTATGGCATGCAGGTGAAGTATAGGGATACATTTCATTGAACATGATCCAACTGTGGAGCACTCTACTATCAAGAGTTGCTCGCAAAGGATATGGATATAAGTATCCCTTAGACCTAAGATCACCATGGTGATCTACAAGCAACTCACTGCACTTAGGTACTGGACTATCTGAATTTCTAATTCAGTGATGGAAGGTTACTGGGTGCAGTCAAGTACTTGGCTTGTCAGTATGCGAGTCAAGATGGAATTGACTCGATCAAGTGTTGGAGCAAGTGCATCACTATATTTTAATTTAGCAAACCCTTAATCGGAGAGGTCCATGTGATGGACACTGAGTTTTAAAATACACTATGAATAAATTTTAGGATTGATAGTAAATACTAGATCATCCTTTGAGCATCGAGGTCAAGAAGATGAATTATACGATAACCATATGCCACAGGTTCATCATTGTTGCATTGCAACTTTTCGACCTATTCGGACGTCGAGTACCATTGCTAGATGGTCATATTGATTGGTACAGAAAATTGATTCCTATGCTATCGACTAAGGATTCGAATCTATGGGATCACAAATAATAGGAGTTTCTACCTGATCTGATGGCTGATATTGAGTCTTGATGACCTAAAACTCTACGATCAAGAGTCCCACTAGATTGGAATTCTATGATCAAAAGTCTCACTCGATTGGAACTCTGAGTCCTTCATGTTCAGAACTCTCTGAATGAGAGTCCTAATGACCTGGAACTCTGTGGTCGAGAATCCCACTGGACTGGGACTCTCTAACCAAGAGTCCTAGTGGACTGAGACTCTGAGTCTTACTTATCTAGAACTCTCTGATCAAGAGTCCTACTGGTCTGGGACTCTATGATCTTGAGATGCATTCATTTAGGATACTGGGTTCAAGAGTCCCACTGGATTTGGGACTCTTCAGGAGTTTCATATTGATGGAACTCTAATGTCTGATAACCCATCCAATTGGGACTCTAATATTTTTAGAGGATTAATTAGTAATTCAATTACTAATTAGCTCAATTTGATTAAGTGATTAAGATTAATGAAATCCAATTGAATTTGATTTGATTGGGTTTGACCCGATCAGGTCTTGAGATGACCTAATTACTAAGAAAGATTTGATCATGATTTGATTAGGATCTGGACCTAACTAATTTCTAATTTGATTAGAATTTTATTGGCTTAAATTAAGTCTAATTTGGTTGGGTTAAACCTGATCTAATTGATTTAAATTAATTGATTTGGTTGAAACTAATTAGGACCAAGTCAAATGAGATTTGAATTTAAATTCTCCCTAGCGCCCACCATATTTGACTTTTCCACCTTGACCCATGCCCTCCTCTGATTTTTGCATGAGATTTTTCATGTAGAAATAATTATGCACCCTTCCTCTCTTCTTCCTTTAACCTAGTCCAAGGGTTGGACCAGTTCAAACTAAGTTGAATTTTGAATTCAACTTGGTTGGTTTGAAATTTGAAAAACTTAATCTCTTCTTTATCTATTCTCCACGCCTACCTAAACTTTTTGTTGCACATTTTTTTGGTGATTTTTGATAAAGGGTGAGTAGAAGGAGAGCCCTTCTACTTGTCACTTTCTTGGATGAGGCATTGGGAAAGGATAATACCCCATTTGAATTTAAATACTAGAAGTAGGTTGAAACTAGTTCAACCAATCTTGACCTATCCACTCCACATGAAATTTCCACTAATTTTTCATGCAATAAATTATGAGAATTTTTGTGCATGAAGCTTATGGGGTTATCTTTCTATGGTAAATTTTTGAAAGTAATTGGGCATTGGTTTTAGGCAAAAAAAGTCTTGGAGTGAAGATGAGTAGAGTCCTATAGCATATTATTTTTCCTTCATGCCTCCATTCTCTTCTGATTTTTGTATCTAAGGACACCCAATTTTTAGATATAATCTAAATAGCATTTATATATTTGAAAGTTGTCTTTCTATGAAAACTTTTTTCATTGAAAAACTCCACATAGAGAGGGCATGAGAGGGTTTTTAGTGCATCAGGGTTTTTGTGCCGAGTGAAACCCTAGGGTTGGGACCCTATGTTCGGATGGAGAGATCAAGTGCTGTGAGCATCGGATCACCACCAAATTTGAAACACCACTTTATCATCCTCCAAAGTAAATATTTTGATTTTCTAGAATATCTATAAGATCAGAAAGAAGGTGATCGATTGGATCGATCGTGATCAGCCATTGAAGGCCCCGACGAGGAGCTGCACTCCAGTGGGGCTGATCGAAACCAAGAGCTCCATGTGAACCAACCATAGAGGTCGAACATATATGCAGCTGTAGCGTAATATCAGAGCATTATTCAGTGGATTCAGATTGTGGTGATCAGCTACCCATGAAAAGGTATCAAGTTCTGAACTCGTATCGATCAGCAGATTTGATTTGCTGATCGATCATATTTAAATTTTAAATTACATATTAGCATGCCTAGATCCTAAGTAGAATTTAAATTAATTAGATCAATGCATGTAGTAGATTAATATTTGATTATATTTACTTTTTCTACTATTTTATTCAAAAAATTTTAAAAAATGCATGCTTAAATCCTATGCGATTTCCTTCAATGGTATCAAAGCAACAAGGTTGCTTGACATGTCTAATATATAATTAAAAATTAAATGTTAATATATTTGATATGCCTAATCTAGATAAGTTAGTAATCGAGAATGAATATGCCACCAAGCCATCCGATCATAAGGGATAAGTATGGTTTAAAGGCCATGTCCTTTCATTCAATGGGGATCTCTTATGGCGGTAGAGATGCTACCGTGAATTCATTCATTAAGATAAACAGTGAAAAAATTTTAATGATTAAAATTATTTTAATTAAAAATTTAAATATGAGTGTATTTTAGATTAAATCTAAAAGGTTGATTTATAGTTTAATTTTTATTATGTTTTATTTTCTGTTTAAAACTAGCAATAGGTTGCTGTTTGAGAAATGAGTCTAAAATGAGTCGACCCATTTAGAAAATAAAAAATAAAAATTTTTCAAAATTTAAAAACTATTTTTAAAATGCCAAACCCTGACCCATCAGTCCAAAAACTTAATTAAAAGAATTAAGTATTGTTCATAGGATCTAGAATTGTGAATTAAGATCCTAAGACAAAATCATAAGACTGTGGGTTAAAGGGTTAGATGAATTAGGTCCATTAATTAGGTTAGATCTAAGGTTAGTTAAAGAATGGATTAATCTAAAGTAATTGATCAAATCTAATCAAGTGTTGAATTAGATTAGGTTAAGGATACTCTAGAATCAACTCCAATAGTTGTATTTGGACAAGTCCATATCTTTAACTAGACTAAGATGGACTTGATTCATAGCTATGTGGTTAAGCCCAAAATTACTAGGTTGATCAGATTAAATCTAATTAATTGGTTGGTATCTAAGATAAGTTTGGCAATTGATAAACATATAAAATAAATGTATGAAAGCATTAATTTATTAATTAGTTTATCCTTATTTCTTAAGAATTAAAATATTTATTTTATATTATATGGAATAAAAGAGCATGAATAAAAGGAGCTCAATTTATGAATCACAACAAAATAAATTTCACTTAAATTAGAGCTAAAATGAAAAAGTTACGAAGCTTGGAAGTTTTAAATAAAAAAAAGAAAAAAAAAGTCTAGTGTACGGTAGACCGGCTGGTCCACAGATCCTGCGCAAATCGGCTAGCTCAATAGGAATGGTGAATCAGGGAGCACCACGTGGCAGACTTGGACCTTAAGGGGTTCACTAAAAATCCTCGTGGCTTATAGGGGTAAAAAGGTAATTTTAAGTAGATGGTGTGCGATGATTGGTTACGGTCTTCAGAAATCCTGATCTATGTGGTTCATAGCTACAGTGCATGCATGATTGGATGGCAGCCATCCATCCTACCTGAGATCCAATGGCCAGCATCGATTTCTGCTTTGATTCGAACAGCACCCAGTTGATTTGCGCGATCCAACAGTCAGCAAGCGAGCCAATGAAGATCCAATGGTGGAAAAGAGATTCTGACTTGATTAAGGAAGATCTAGCACCATCCAATGATCCAAATTCAATCTATCAGGAGATCGAATGACTAAAATTTAATTGGGATCCTATTTAAGCTATACAAGTCCAATTTTGGTCAAATCTGGACCATTAGAATCCGATCTGATGGTAGAAAATTATCACAGGCAGCAGAATCCAATTTAAACTCGATTTTCACTATTTTTCTCCAATCTTAACCTAATTCCTCTCCTTTTCTCTCTCTATAAACCTCCCTAAAATCTTTCTAAAACTCTAATAAGCCTCTCCTTTGGGGATTAGCCTCTCCTAAGCTTCTCCAAGCCTCTCTCCTCTCCAAAACCACTAGCAAGATATTTCTCTCCCTGATTCTCTCTCTCAAACCCTTCTTTCTTCAACCTTTTCTCTTTCTTTCTTCAATAAACCATCACCAAAGCCTGCATCTTTACCAAAGTTTCTCTCATGCTCTGGATTTCTACAACCAGCTGCTGTCCGAATTCTTTAGCGAGGTTCAAGGATGAAGATATCAGCAAGAAGCTCCTCGATGTCCGGCTAATCACCTAGTTCTCAGGAGATCATTATGATCTTATTTTGATGGTGTTTTCTATTTTTTATCTTTTATATTTTTTTTTAATTTACAATAAAGATTATTTTTAGTTATAATATTTTTATGTCTTTATTTTTTTATAATTAATTTGGAATAGTTTATTATCCTTGGGACAAGCCATGATCTACGGATACGATTCATGCTCTTAGGATAGATTATATTTAGTTTAATTCTTGCTATTATATCTAAATCAATTTAGACTAGCCTATAACTTTAAGGGATGGGCTATGATCTGAGGGTACAGACCGTGCTCTCTAAGATAGATTATATCTTTATTGATTAGATATTAATTACAGCATATTAAAAAGGGTACCCACTATCAGGTAAGTGATCAATTAGAATTTTGAGAATCCATCTCTATATTTGCAACCTTCGTTTAAATTAATTTACTTATTTATTTATTTTTTTAATTAATTAAGTAGTTTTTTAATTAATTCTTAAATTTTATTTTTAAATTAAATTTATTATTTAAATATAATTAACATGATCTCTGTGGATACGATCCTGACTCATCCTATCTATATAGTAGTGAGTTAGGTTTTATTTTTGACAACCTACGACAGTGATCAAATTTTGATGCCATTATCAGAGATCATGATTTAGTTGCTTTAAATAAATAAATAAAATTTTAAATTTTTTTTAAAAATTAATTAAAAAAATAATAAAAAAATTAAAAAAAAATAAAATAATAAAAATTAAAAAAATTTTAAAAAATTCATTGACACCACATAAGCTATTTAGGATTTAGAGACTTAATCAAAAACCTAACAAGTAAATCTAATTAATTTAAATTTACATGTTTTACTTTACTTCGATATCTTAATTTTTTGCATCTCATCATCATAAGACACTTTAAGGATGCAAAACCAAATTAAACAAGATAAGGTAGGGATTTGATCACCCTTCTTTAGCCCAAAAATCACAAACCTTCATATTACATTGACCCAAACTTTAATTCTAAAATTAATTAGATGTTGGCTCCTAAGGATACTCGAGCATATTAGGATAAGAAATCCTAAGAGTTGGACCGGGTTAGGATTAGTTAATTTAATTGGTGTCTAAGGCAAGTAGTTCAAGGATGACTGAGCCCGAAGGAAGGTGGTTATTTAATTGATTCTATTAGCTTACTTGGTCAAGCACAATTGGTGTCTAAGGCGAGCAACGGGGGGACTCTCACCAACCTTTCACTTATCTGGTCAGTTAATTGGTTGATTCTTTACTTGGAGGGCTTGAAGGAGATCTTGGCAGTTAGGAGCTGTCTAGATTTAGGATAACCCTTAGTCAGAATTGATTGCATAACTCGATTGCTAATCTGCAAACATCAAACCTAATTAACCTCTTCGTATCTATTTCTTAGATTTAGGACTCTCTAGGCTCTCATCTTTAGAATTTCTTTCATCTCTTTTTATCTTATTAAAAGAAATTCTATTACAAATATCTATATATATATATATAAACTTAAAACTTCAATTGCCCTAAGGCATAATATATATATATATATATATATATATATATATATATATATATATATATATATATATATATATATATATATATATATATATATATATATATATATATATAAACTTAAAACTATATTTGCTCTAAGGCATAATTATGGGGTATTTACTTGGGCATTGTTCCTTACAACCTAAAATTTAAATCCTAAATCCTGAAATTGAACGAACCCTTGGAGCTAATAAACCTAGAATTATGGCTGCACCCGTTCTCCAATCAAGAGAATACTTTACCCCTTCTTCTTATACCAATGACCCCTATACACCCATGTATGAACCTAATAGTGGTAGAATCTGTAAGGTTGAAAACTCCATAAATATCTATAATAAGATAGGTGAGCTATCCCAGAAACTTGACTATCTATTGAATATGAGACACTCTCCTACCTCACCCTTGCATGTGTGTGACATATGTTCGAGTCCCAACCACCGGACCGGTGAATATCCAGCTGCATATCGATCTTGAAAATTTATACATGAGCAGGCTTACCCAACCCCAACTCAGACCAATTATTATAACCCTTACTCCAACACCTACAATCTAGATTGAAAAAACTATTCAAATTTTTATGAGACATCACAACCAGCAACTGATTATGAACCTATTTATCTGGAAGAAACTTTTATGATGTACCATAATCAAAATATTCAGCAACCCTCTTCAGGTGCCTATAGTTCAATATTTAAAGAGAATATTTTACAGATGTTAGAAACTCATACTCAGTCTATAGCCAAGTTAGAAATCCAAGTTAGTTAACTAGCTGCTGCATTCAATAGTTAGGAGGAGGAAGAATTATCTGGTCAGCCCATAAAGCAATATATAACTGAAAGCTCTAATCTGCATGAAACCCTAATAGAACAACCTAATATACAAACTGAAAACTATTTTGAGATGGATGTACCTAAAGATGAAATAAAGGAAGCTATTCCTAGAATTATTTTTCAAAATCCAGTGCATACACGTTTAGATACTTTTGTGGTAGACGATTTTAATATAGATGGGTGTGCTGAAAATATGAATGCATTATTGGAGCCACCCAATTTTAGCACCACTATCCTAGGGGTTGAGAAATATGAAATAATACCAGCTCCAATAGCTTCCCCTTTAGAATCACCACCTCCTTCAGAACTAAATCTGCCCTTGGTTACACCAAAGTACGCATGTTCTGAATCAATTGACATCCTTCCGATACCTATTACATCAGACTCAACCTTTATCCTAACATCTAAATTCATGAGCATACTAGAAGAACAAATAGAAGAAATTCTCAACAAACAAGGGCCTTTGAATGGGTTCATAAATTATTTTCTTAAAATTACAAAACTAAAACTGACTAAGAATGGGGCTATGAGTTACTTTCTAAAGATTGGTGAGAAATTATTGAAATTCATAAATATTGGGATCGCAAGCTATCTTCTTGAGATTAGCAATCCAAAATTATTAAAATTTATCAATCCAATTTTTGATACTGGATAGGTAGAGTCATCTGGTCTGGCTAAAGACCTTAAACTTAGTGCTTGTTGGGAGGCAACCAATCATTTTATTTTTTTAGATTTCGAGTTTTCTGGTTTTTATCTTTTTGTAGGAAGCCAATAAAGATGATCGGCCTAAGTTTGAGGGAGCACATCAAACATCCTGTATGAACCTGATAAAATATTATGAAGGATCTATAAATAATAAATCAGGTGGTACCCCTCCTTGATAAATATTTTTATTTTTCTCTTCTTCCATTGAGGACAATGAAAATTTAGTTGGGGGGAGGATAACTAACTTTAAAACTTATGAGTCCTCAAGTATGATTTGAAATAATTAGTTTTATGTATCCAAAACTTTGTTTTGATTAAAAGTTAATTAGGCACCCTAATCAATGAGTGATTAATGGTCTAGTTAATTTTAGAGATATTAAGGAACAAAATATTAAGAAAATTCAATAAATGGAAGGGTTTAGATCAGACCAAATTTTAAGAGTGATTCTAGAACCTTCTTCTTACTTATCTCAATAAAGAATCTACTTCATGAGAGGTGGATGGAAAGGTTAAAATATGCAAAAGTCTCTCTTAAAACTTACCAAAAAAAATAATAAATAAAAATAAAAATATTGGCTTTCTACTAAGTAACCAGGCCTCTTTGCCAAAGTAAGCATTATGGTTTGCATAAAAAGATGGGTAGTATGAAAAAAAAATCTAGCATTATCTCACTGAGTAACCGATCCTCCTTGCCTAAGTAAGTATTGTGGTTTGCGACAAAAGATGGGGATGCAAGAATCTAAAAAAAAAAAAAGGATAATAAGGGGACTAAATTGCAAGAAAGATAATAAATCCAACTCACATCAAGTTAGAGAATTTAGAGAGTAAAGTGAAGAGTTGGTGAAAGAAGAGCTCTAAAAATTTTGATGGCTAAGACTCAACCATTAATTGGATCAAATTGGTAATCCGATGATGTACCTCTTTAATGATCTGATCGAGTATCAGCTACCTTTAGGAGTGTCTAAACCTAACTTTTATTTCAAGATTAAGTCAGTATATATTGCTAATCTATTTGCTTTACTCGAGGATGAGCAAAGTTCAAGTTGGAGGGTGTGATAAATATATAAAAAATATATATAAAAGTATTAATTTATTAATTAGTTTATTCTTATTTCTTAAGAATTGATATTTTTTTATATTTTATAGAATAAAAAAGAATAGATAAAAAGAGCTCAATTTATGGATCGTAACAAAATAAATTTTACTCAAATCAGAGCTAAAATGAAAAAGTTATGAAGCTTGGAAGTTTTAAATAAAAGAAAAAAAAAGTTTGGTGCATGGTAGACCGGTCGGCCGGTCCACAGATCCTATGCAGACTGGCTAGCTTAATAGGAATGATGAATCGAGAGCACCACGTGGTAGACCTGACCCTTAAGGGGTTCACTAAAAATCCATTGCAGCTTATAGGGGTAAAAAGGTAATTTTCAGCAGATGGTGCGTGGCGATTGGTTATGGTGTTCAAAAATCCTGGTCTACGCGGTTCATAGCTATAGTGCATGCATGATCGGATGGCAGCCATCCATCCTGCCTGAGATCCAATGGCCAGCATCGATTCCTGCTTTGATTCGAACAGCACCCAGCCAATTTGCACGATCCAACGGTCAAGAAGCAAGCCGGTGAAGATCCAATGGTGGAAAAGGGATTCCGACTTGATTAAGGAAGATCTAGCACCATCCAACGATCCAAATTCAATCTATTAGGAGATCGGATGACTAGAATTTTATCGAGATCATATTTAAGCTATAGAAGTCTGATTTTGGTCAAATCTAGACCATTGGAATTCGATCTAACGGTAGAATATTATCACAATAGTAGAATCTGATTTAAACTCGATTTTCACTATTTTTCTCCGATCTTAACCTAATTTCTCTTCTTTTCTCTCTATATAAACCTCCCTAAAATCTCCCTAAAGCTCTGATAAGCCTTCCCTTGGGGGATTAGCCCCTCCTAAGCTTCTCCAAGCCTCTCTCCTCTCCAAAACCACCAGCAAGCTATTTCTCTCCTTGATTCTCTCTCTCAAACCTCTCTTTCTTTCTTCAACAAACCATCACCAAAGCTTGCATCTTCACCAAAGTTTCTCTCCTGCTCAGGATTCCTGCAACCAGCTGCTGCCTGGGTTCTTCAGCAAGGTTCAAGGATGAAGATATCAGCGAGAAGCTCCTCGATGTTCGGCTAATCACCTTGTTCTCAGGAGATCATTATGATCTTATTTTGATGGTATTTTCTATTTCTCATCTTTTATTTTTTTTTTAATTTACAATAAAGAATGTTTTAGTTATAATATTTTTATGTCTTTATTTTCTAGCAATTAATCTAAAATAGTTTATTATCCTTGGGATAAGCCATGATCTATGGGTATGGTTCGTGCTCTTGGGATAGATTATATTTAGATTAATTTTTGATATTATATCTAAATCAATTTAGACTAGCCTATAACTTTAAGGGATGGGCTGTAATCTGAGGGTACAGACCGTGCTCTCTAAGATAGGTTATATCTTTATTGATTAGATATTAATTGCAGCATATTAAAAAAAATACCAACTATCAGATAAGTGATCAATTGAAATCTTAAGAATCCATCTTTATACTTGCAACCTTCCTTTAAATTAATTTACTTTTTTATTTATTTTCTTAATTAATTAAGTAGCCTTTTAATTAATTCTTAAATCCTACTCTCAAGTTAAATTTATTATTTAAATGCAATTAACATGATCCTTGTGGATATGATCCTGACTCATCCTATCTCGATCAACAGTCAAGACTAGTGATTTTTAATTAGGAGCTACTCGCACTAATTCTATCTTTGATGAGTTAATGGCATATTCCTTCCACTGATCTCACTTATCTGGCCGACATGATCGATTGAGATTTGATTAGATCACTTGGTGATTTGGACTAACCTATGTCACTAGGAATCAATTTGACTGATTTCAATCAGTAAGATTGAATTAGGTGCTCATGGACTTAAATTGATCCTAGCCTTGACCTATTGACTTATTGAAGTCAGTGGAAGGGTTTGACTTGGTGAAGTCAGTAGGAGAAATTGGTCCATATCCTTTCTATCTAAAATCACGTGTAACCTAAATCCTCTAAATTATTAGATCCTTAAAATTACTAAGTTATGGGGATAACTGAGTCATAGCCTCCCATTAAGGTGAATGGTAATGAGTCCAATCTTTTGGGTAGACATTGGAGGTGCCTTACACCTGGGGTTCATCTAGATATTGAAATTGCTATCCATCATATGATGATTAGGTCGCACTCTCTTAATGATGATCAGGTTAGCTAGAGCTTTCCTCGGGCCTGATTATCATTGGTTTGATGCACCGAAGTCAATCATGTTAATGGTTGGACCTAACCAAACCTTTTCAGTGGAGGTCATAACCTACTGATTTGACATCTGGGGCAAAACCTAAATACTAAAAATTATTTAAAAAAATAATTGATTGTGAATCAACCTGTAGATGCACACGGATTAGCCAGAGCTTTCCTCGGGCCCATATATAGTCTATGTAGATTTCAATACCCGCTAAGGAGTTAGTGTAATTCCTCGAATTGGAGGTAGAAGCTACCAAGTCATTAAAAATAGTGGGAGAACCTTTAGACTAAAGTCCAAGTCTTTAGGATTAATTAATTCAAGTACTAATAAGATTTCATGTTTTTCTTTTGGATAATTAGCATGGCTAGAGTTACTCCACTTCATTCATTGTTGGACAGTGGCAAGTGTTTAGGATCTAAGAACAAAGAGTCTAGTGTTGATCCTAATCAGGCAGATTCAGAGAGGAATGGTCCTCTTGACCCAAATAGGTTGAATAGTAGAAATCAGCACGTAGTTGCTAGTCAAGGTTATTATATGATAACACCTTGCAATTTCTCTATATGTAATACATCTACCTGGGTATTAGATACCAGGAGTCCAATTCATATATGCAATTCATTGCATGGACTTCAAATTGGTAGAAAATTTGAGAATGATGATAGATTTCTTAATATTGGGGATGAAAGTCAAGTTTCAGTCTTAGTATTGGAAACTCTTGAACTATTTTTCAAAAATAATTGTATCATTTTAAGTGACTATCACTATTATCCATCTTTTATGATGAACATAATATCCATTGGACTTTTGGCCCAAGATGGTTATAGTTTATCAATAAAGGGATATTATTACGATATCATTATGAATGATATCACAATAATGCAAGAATAATTAAGAAATAATATTTATATTTTATCACAGCCTATTAGTGTAATGTATACATCGAATAAATGATCAAAACTAGATAATGTCACTAATGCTTATCTTTGGCACTGTAGGCTTGGTCATATAAATAAGAATAGGATTAATAGGTTAGTCAAGGAGTGTATCCTTGACATTGATGATTGTGAATCATTGAATACCTATGAGTTCTATCTTCTTGGTAAGATGACCAAATCACCTTTTATAGAAAAGGGTGAGCGGACCACTGAGCTTCTAGGTCTAGTACATATTGATGTATGTGGACCTATGAACACATGTGCTAGAGGTGGATTTTACTACTTCATTACATTTACTGATGACCTATCTAGGTATGGGTACATCTATCTTATGAAGAGTAAATCTAATTCATTTGAAATGTTCAAACAATATCGAAATGAGGTAGAAAAATAACTTGGGAAGAGTATTAAAATTATTTGGTCTGACCGAGGAGGTAAATATCTTTCCAACAAATTTTTGATATATCTAGGAGAGAATAGGATTCTCTCATAATGGATCCCTCCTAGAACACCACAACATAATGGTGTATTTGAAAGGAGGAATTGAATCCTGTTGGATATGGTTTGGTTCATGATGGGGTTTACAAGTCTGCCAATTTTATTTTGGGGTTATGCACTAAAAATTGCCTATTTTATTTTGAATAATATTCTGAGCAAGTCTATTGCAAAGATTCCATATGAGATACGGACTATGCATAAGCCAACACTCTCTCACTTTAGGATTTGGGGATGTTCAACTTATGTTAAACGTTTGCAGCCTAAAAAGCTTGGACCTAGGTTCGATAAATGCCTGTTCATAGGGTATCCCAAGGAAACTAGGGGTTATTACTTCTACCTTGCTAAAGAATAAAAGATGTTCGTCAGCAATAGAGTAGTCTTTTTGAAAAGAAGTTTCTTAGTGAAGGAATAGCTGTCTCTAATGTTGAACTTAATAAAGTTTGATAGGTGGAAGAACCGACACATTCTAGTGAACATGCAGAACTAGATATGATAAGATCAAATCTAGAGCCTATTGAAATGGCACCAAGAAGATTCGGTAAAGTACTGCGTCAGTCGAATAGATACTACGATTTTTTGATCCAAAATGATGATCCTATTGAACTTGATGAGAATGATGAGGATTCAATTATCTATATGGATGCCATGTAGAGATCAGACTCCGATAAGTGGCTGGAAGCTATGAAGTTCGAAATGGAGTCCATGAAGGTCAATAATGTATGAACATTAGTTGATCCTCTTGAAGGGATAAAACTCATTGGGTGTAAGTAGATTTTCAAAAGAAAATGGGATATAGATGGAAAGGTGGAGACCTATAAAGCCCATCTGATTGCCAAGGGATATCTTCAGCATTATGGTATTGACGATGACGAGACATTTTTCTCAGTGGCAATGCTCAAATCTATTTGGATCATGCTTGCGATAGCAGCATACCTAAACTATGAGATCTGACAAATGAATGTGAAAACAGCTTTCTTAAATGGAGAGCTAGATCAAGAGGTGTATATGATACAGTTTGAGGGTTTTACATCCATAGATGAGTCTAAGGTGTGCAGGCTTCAAAGATCTATCTATGGATTGAAGTAGGCTTCATAGAGTTGGAACATGTATTTTGATAAAGTAATCAGAATGTATGGCTTCGTTAAAAATGGAGAAGAATCCTGTGTATATAAATGGGCCAATGGTTCTATTGTTGTATTCCTTGTACTATATGTTGATGATATTCTCTTAATCAAAAATGACATTCCTGCTTTATAGAGAATAAAGGTTTGGCTGTCATCTCAATTCTCCATGAAGGACTTGGAAGAAGCTTCCTATATCCTAGGGATGAAGATCTATAGGAATAGATCTAAAAGGTTGCTAGAATTATCCCAGTCCACATACATTGATATCGTGCTGAAGAGGTTCAGCATGGAGAATTTCAAGAAGGGCTATCTCCCGATAGGCCATGAAATTTTGCTCTCGAAGAGGAATTGTCCGACAACTCCTTAAGAGAGAGAGCATATAAGTAGAATACCATATGCTTCGATAGTGGGTTCTATTATGGATGCCATAATGTGTACGAGATCAGACGTGGCATACTCACTAGGGGTAGTGAGCAGATATCAATCTGACCTAAGTGAGAATCACTGAAAGATTGTGAAGACAATCCTAAAGTATTTGAGAAATACCAAGGACCAGTGGCTCATCTATGGATATACTGACTTGAAACTTATGGAATATACTGATTTTAGTTTCCAGTTAGATGATGATGATAGCAAAAATATGTCAGGTTTTATGTTTATCCTAAATGGTGGAGCGGTCTGTTAGAAGAGTTCCAAGCAGTACACTATAGCCAATTCTGTGTGCGAGATGGAGTATGTCATGGCATCTGATGCTGTGAAGGAAGCTGTGTGGCTGTGAAAGTTTATCGATAAGCTAGGAGTGGCACCCTCCTTAGATGGTCCGGTTCTGCTATACTATGACAGCACTGGAGCCATAGCTCAAGAGAAGGAGCGAAGGTACATCAGTGCACCAAACATATTCTGTGTTGCTACCACCTTATACGAGAAATCATGGAGTGAGATGACGTCGAGCTTTAGAAGATTGATGGAAAGAAGAATGTGGCTGACCCCTTCACTAAAGCTTTAGGAATCAAAGAGTTCGATAATCACAAATGGAAGATGGGTATTCGATACTGTTCTGAGTGGCTTTAGTCTTAGTGGGAGCTATTAAAAATTGTATCCTAAAGTCAATCATCTAGATTGTAGATGGTTGAGCTAAATATAATTATACTTAAATTATTAATAAATAAAATTATTATTTTATCTTTTTCATCACTTTGTGCATCTTTCTGTAATGAACTCTTCTGTGATGAAGTCCTTAGGACTATTTAGACTCGACAAAGAAGGATTTATCATTTAGTCCTCAAATGTGTTCATGATCAAATGATTCGTTGTTATCTAGGATGACAACATATCAAGTGTAAATCATTATATGCCATAAGTGTTGATTGTCCTCTTAACCAAGAAGTATGGCGATACTATTATGGCATGCAGGTGAACTGTAGGGGTACATTTCACTGAACGTGATCCAACTGTGGAGCTCTCTACTGTCAAGAGTTGCTCGTGAAGAATATAAGTATCCCTTAGACCTAAAATCACCATGGTGACCTACAAGCAACTCACTATACTTAGGTACTGAACTACCTGAATTTTTAATTTAGTGATGGAAGGCTATTGGGTGCAGTCAAGTACTTGGCTTGTCGGTGTGTGAGTCAAGATGGTATTGACCCCTCCAAGTATTGGAGCAAGTGCATCACTGTATTTCAATTTAGCAAACCCTCGATCGGGGTGGTCCATGTAATGGATACTGAGTTTTGAAATATACTATGGATGAATTTTAGGATTGACAGTAAACCCTAGATCAATCTTTGAGCATCGAGATGAAGGTGATGAATTATACGGTAACCATATGCCATAGGTTCATCATTATTGCATTATGACTTTTTGACCTATTTGGACGTTGGGTACCATTGCTAGATGGTCACATCGATTGGTATAGAAAATTGATTTCTATGCTACTAGCTGAGGATTCGAACCTATGGGGTCACACATAATAAAAGTTTCTATTTGATCTGATGGCTGATATTGAGTCTTGATGATCTAAAACTCTATGGTGAAGAGTTCCATTAGATTGAAACTTTATGACCAAGAGTCCCACTCATCTGGGACTCTGAGTCCTTCGTGTTCAAGACTCTCTGAACGAGAGTCCTGATGACTTGGGACTCTATGGTCGAGAGTCCCACTAGACTGGGACTCTTTGACCAAGAGTCCTAATGGACTGGAACTCTAAGTTTTACTTATCTGGGACTCTCTGATCAAGAGTCCCACTGGTCTAGGACTCTATGATCTCAAGATCCATTCATTTAGGATACTGAGTTCAAGAGTCCCACTGGATTGGGACTCTTCAGGAGTTTCATGTTGATGAAACTCTGATGCCTGGTAACCCATCTGATTAGAACTCTAATATTTTTGGAGGATTAATTAGCAATTTGATTATTGATTAGCTTAATTTGATTAAGTGATGAGGATTTGATCAAGTTCAATTAAATTTGATTCGATTGGGTTTGACCCGATCAGGTCATGAGATGACCTAATCGCTAGGAGAGATTCGATCCTGATTTGATCAAGACCTGGACCTAATTAATTTTTAATTTAATTAAAATTTTATTGGTTTGAATTAAGCCTAATTTGGTTGGATTAAACCTAGTCTAATTGATTTAAATTAATTAGTTTGGTTGAAACCAATTAGGACCAAGTTAAATGAGATTTGAATTTAAATTCTCCCTAGCGCCTATCATATTTGACTATTCCACATTGACCCATTCCCTCCTCTGACTTTTGCATGAGATTTCTTATGTAGAAATGATTGTGCACCCTTCCTCTCTTCTGCCTTTGACCTGGTCTAAGGGTTGGATCAGTTTACTTGGTTGGTTTGAAATTTGAAAAACCTAATCTCTTCCTTATCTATTCTCCATGCCTACCTAAACTTTTTGTCGCATATTTTTTTGGTGATTTCTGATAGAGGGTGAGTAGAAGGAGAGTCCTTCTACTTATCACCCTCTTGGATGAGGCATTGGAAAAGGATAAGACCCCATTTGAATTCAAATACTAGAAGTTGGTTGAAGCTATTTCAACCAATCTTAATCTATCCACTCCATAGAGAATTTCCATTGATTTTTCATGCAATAAATTATGAGAATTTTTGTGCATGAACCCTAAGGGGTTATATTTTTGTGATAAAAATTTGAAAGCAATTTGGCATTGGTTTTTGATGAAAAAAATCTTGGAGTGAAGGTGAGCAGAATCCTGTAACACTTTATTTTTTCTTCATGCCTCTATTCTTTTCTGATTTTCATATCTAAGGACACCTAATTTTTAGATATGATGTTAATAGGGTTTATAGATTTAAAAGTCTTCTTTCTATAAAAATTGTTTCATGGAGAAGCTCCACACAGAGAGGGCATGAGAGGGTTTTCAGTGCATCAGGGTTTTTGGGCTGAGTAAAACCCTAGGGTTGGGACCCTAGGTTTGGATGGAGAGATCGTGTGCTGTGAGCATCAGATCACCACCAAATTTGTACACCACTTCATCATCCTCTAAAGTACATGTTTTAATTTTTTAGAGTATCTTGGAGATCAGAAAGAAGGTGATCAATTGGATCGATCACGATCAGCCATTAAAGGCCCCAGCGAGGAGCTAGACCTCCAGTGGGGCTGATCAGGATCAGGAGCTCCGTATGGACCAACCATAGAGGTTGGACACATGTGCGACTATGGTGTGAGACTAGAGCATTATCTGATGGATTCAGATTATGGTGATCAACTATCCGTGATAAGGTATCAAGTTCTGAACTCATATCGATCAGTAGATTCGATTTGCCGATCGATCGTATTTGAATTTTAAATTACATATTAGCATGTCTAGATCCTAAGTAGGATTTAAATTGATTAGATCAATGCATGCAGTAGATTAATATTAGATTATATTTACTTTCACTGCTATTTTATTCAAAAAAGTTTCAAAAATGCATGCTTAAGCCCTACGTGATTTCCTTCAGATGATGGGGTTAGGATGGGTTGATCCACTAGTTCTGGATTGGATTTGACAGCAGAGATGATGGATCATTGAGAAGGACCCTTCCTAGGTGGCATCTTGTTGAAAGAGAGAAGGATCAGAGAAAAAAATAAAAGAGAGAAAGAAGATGAACTCGACTGGATATTTCTTTTAGAACAAGGGCTTAGACCGCCCTTTCTCTAGCACCAATCCTATTGGTGTAGAAAATTATGGGATGTCGGAGTTCGCTGTAGGTGGTGGAGATGACTTCACCAACAAGACTTGCAAAATGAAGTCCAGATTGGAGGTGGATGGCTCCGACAGGATCCTTCGATGGTCAAATTAGCTTTTTGGCCAACAAGAATGGTATACATAGGAGAATTAAAGTAGAGAAAAGAGCTTAAGAGCTTAGAGAGGGAGCAATATATCTAGAGGGTCCCTTAAATAGATGAAGCTTGTAACAGAATGACAGTGATAGGCATAACAGAATGTCAGAAGGCTATTCGGACTACTTGAAGTTTGTTACAAAGAGTGGACTATTATTTATCATGACTTGTTGGTGGTTGGATCCTATTTGCTGGAGTTTGGATAGAAGGTCGAAGGCTTCCAAGTTTGATGGTGTTTCATCCATGCTGACTGTTGTTAGAACTGAAGGTCGGACTGACTGAGCTTTGAAGGTTGGCATTTGCATAGATGATGGCAGGTTCACAATTGAGTCTTGAGTTTGAATTTTGATGGAGCTATCTTTGATAGCCTTTGGAAACTCGGCTGCTTTCAAGGTTGGCCAAGAATAGGTGTAGGCATTCTAGTTTAGCAGACCGGAGGGTAGAAAGGGATGGTAGGTTCTTCAATGAGGACTGTGCCCAGGCTCTCTTGAAGGAGTTCGGCAGATATTCATAGTTGACTTGAAGCAGGGATGGAGTACTAAGATTCGCTACTTGTGGAGTAGCTACTGCTTATTCTGGATGGAAGGTTAGACTTATACTAATGATGAAGTCCTTTTGCTGACTCAAGTTCATCTATCCAAGGTTCTGGGTGTAAATCTACCAAGATCTATAGCCCACAAGGTGATGTAGAGAAATTCTGCTACCTTCAAGGTCAGCCACTAGGCAAGATCGGATGGTCATGGGGTTTGATATTTGCTGGAGGCTTGCTGTCTATTTTGAGTTAGGGACCAAAACTAGTCAGATGGCAACTCCACTCACTATTCAAGTTCGTCTAGCCAAAATTCACTGTCTTTGACATGTTTTGAAATTATCGTGAGAAAGCTGAGAGGATTGTCGTTGAGAGGGTCGTTTGATGTACAAGGTTTGAAGGCCAATCTTCTAGAACTTGCTTGGAATAGGAAAATAACTTGGTTGAAGTTCAGACTTAACTATCATTACTCCAGATAGCACTATACTAAGGTTGGATATCTGATTAGAGTTCGATGGGAGCCATTTTACCCCCAACACTCCCCATGCCCATGCCCACTATTCTTTGCATTTTGCATGAGATTTCTCACTCCCAGAGAAGGCCACGCATGCCCCCCTATCCTATTTCTCTTTGGTTTGAATATTAGTTTTGGACTCAATCAAAACAAGTAAGTTGTTTTGATCTAGAACTCTATTCGATAGAGTTTGTTTATTCCAAAACTCTATCCAAACCAAGGCACCAATTATAATCAGATATGATCTGATTTTCATGCTAGAAAAGAAGGTTTTTGTGTGCCAATCTCAGATATCCCATGCCCAAGGAAATGAAGGTGCGCCCAAAAGTTGGGTGCCCCATATTTCTTACAATGGAAAGTGTCCTAATCTAGGTATTTGACCTAGATTAGGACTCTTCCTTTTCTTCCTATTTAAGAGGGATTAAATCCTAGAAGTTTATGAAGAGTTTTGTTGTGGGAGAATGTGTTTGGGCATGGGTTTATTGGGAACTTTTCACAAGAGGGCATGGGCTTTCTTTAGGACACAACCTTTGTGTGTCTTGTTGAGAGAAAATAAAGTAGAGAAGAAGGGGTTCTTCTCTAGGGATTTTCTTCCTTCTTCTTCTATATTTCTTTGAGAGATTTGAGAGGAAGATCTTCTCTTCTAAGTCTTCCTCAAATTCTTCATCCCTTAGAAGGTCCAAGAAATCAAAAGAGAAAGAATCAAGATCAACCATCAAGGTGGGATCTACAAAGTGCTGGCATGCTGCGTAGATTTTTGATCATCAGACCTTCGATCAGACTTGAAGCCTTGTGTGGATAACTTATAGAGGCCAGATGATCTATGTAGCTCTAAAAGACATTCTCAACTATGAAAATCAGTAGTGGAGTTCTCGACCTATGATCAGGTATAGAGATCTGATCCCTATAGTGCACTAGATTAGATTAGATCAATATTGATGTGATCAATATCTTTTAACTCTATTTATTTTTAGATTTATTACATGCTTGTATCATGTCATAAGATCCTAGATGTAGATATTTTTACATGCATAAGTAGATTAATTTGATTAATCTAAGTCTTTTGCTTCCACTATTTTCGAAAAAGTTTCAAAATTTATGCATGAAACCTTAAATTTTCTTTCCATCATTGGTGTTAAAGCCCAGGTCTGATTGACATGGTATTTATGCATGTTTTAGATTGATTATTTAGATTAGATCTAAATTATAATCTTAGATTTAAATCAAAAATAAATATTTAGATCGCACGGACTGATCTTATGAGGTTGTTCTGCTGTAAGGTTTATCCCTTATAGTGAAAAAATTATCCTAGTACGTGTTGATCTAAAAATTAATCATAAATATGTTAGATATATTCTAAATAGATTTATAGTTTAGTATATTTAAAATTATTTCAATCTAAAATTTATGATTATGAATGTGTTTAGATTAGATCTAAATAGATTCATGGTTTTGTGTTATGTGCATAGTTTATGAATTAAACATGTAACTGGTTGATGTTAATAAAATAAGCAGACCTATTTTTGAATTGAGTTGATCCATTTAGTGGACAAAACTAGGTTGTAAAAATATTTTATAAAATAAAAAAATTATTTTCAAAATATCGAACCCCAACCCATTAGCCAAGCACTTAATTAAGAATTAAGGGTTATTTACTAGGATCTAGAATTGTGAATTAAAGATCCTAAGACAAAATCATAACACATGGGTTAATGAATTAGTATGAATTAGGTCCATTAATTGGGTTAGACCTAAGGTTAGATTAAAGAATGGACTTAATTAGAGTAATTGACTAAATCTAATCAAATGTTGTCATAGATTAGTTCAAGGACACTCTAAATCTATTACAATAATTGTAGTTGGTCAAGTCCATGTCTTTAACAAGAACCAAATGGACTTGATTCTTGGCTAAGTGGTCTAGCCTGGATTGTTAGGTGGATCCAATTGAAACTAATTAATCAATTGGTGTCTAAGGTAAGTCTGGCAGTTTCGATCGTGGTCTTTAATTGGGAGCTACTCGTACTGATTCGATTTTTGATGAGTTAATGGTATATCCCTCCCACCAATCTCACTTATCTAGCTATCTTCATGAAATTATATTTTGATCAGATCACTTGATAATTTAAGCTGACCCATGTCAATTAGGTAAATCAGTGTGACTGATTTACATGCCCCTAGACCAAGTTATCTCTGGTCTCCATTAATCTGACTTGGTGAAGTTAGTGGGAGGATCGTGATTAGCTAGTTAACCTTCTCTCTTCTCTTAAAATTGAGTTAACCAAATCCTCTAAAATTATTAGGCCCTTAAAATAAAATTATTTTGTTGATAATAAGATCATAGCCTTCCATTAAGATGGACAGTAATGGATCCAATAGTCTAGGTGGATATTGGAGGCACCTTAAGCCTGGTGTTCATCAAGATATTAGAATTATCATTCATCATATGATGATTATGTCATACTCTTTGAATGACAATCAGGTTGGTCAGTGCTTTTCTCGGGCCTGATTATCGTTCATTTGATACACCGAACTCAGTCATGTTAATGGTTGGACCTAACCAAAACTTTCAGTGGAGGCCTTAGCCTACTGAAAAGATATCTAGAGCAAAACCAAATACTAGAAATTATTTAAAAAAATATTTGATTAAGAACCTACCTATAGATGCACATGGATTGGCCAGAGCTTTCCTCGGGCTTATATGTAGTCTATGTGGATTTTAGTACCTACTAGAGAATTAAAGTAATTTCTTAAATTATAGGTAGAGGTTATCAATTCGTATAAAATAGTGGAAGAACCTTTGGACTAAAGTTCAAGTCTTTAGGCTTAATAATTCATATACTGATAGGCCTTTATTATCTTTTTAGATTAAGGCTAAGCCATAGTTGCTCCATTCACTGTTAGACAATGATATACTTATGAAACTCAACTTCGATAATAAGTATCAAAAGTTGAATATTGTTCAGTAGCATGAAAAGATTCGTGCTCGGACTTCTATGTTCAGTCAAAAGAAAAAATCCAAGACTGACCAAAATCAGGTAGAGTGCTTCTACTCTAAGAAGCAAAGTCATAGGAAGAAGAATTATCCTTAATAACTTGCTTTTTTTGACCCCAACAGGCTGAACAAGAGAAAAAAGCAAGGAGTTGTTTATCGAGGATATTATATGATAACAACTTGTAATTTTTCTATTTGTGATTCTACTACTAAGTATTGGATACCGTTTGTCATATACATATTTGCAATTCATTGCAAGGATTCAAATAAGTAGAAAGTTTGAAAACGATGAGAAATTTTTGAATGTTGGAGATGAAAGTTCTATTCCAGTCCTAGTTTTAGAAATTATCGAGCTTGTTTTCAATACAAAGATTGTTATTTTAAGTGAGGTTACTATTGTCCATCATTTATGATGAATGTGAGCCAAGGATGGTTATCATATGTCAATAAAGAAAGATTATTATGATATCATTATGAATGATGTTACAATAATGCATGGATAATAAAAAAATGGCATTTATATTTTATCATAGCTTGTAAGGGGGTGCTTGGTTCACAATCAAAATTAGAATTGGAATGAAAATTAGAATAGATTGGAATCAAAATTGGGATAGTCTAATCCTCTGAAGTATTTGGTTCATGATCGGAATCGAAATCAAAATGAGAATTAGAATGAAAATTTGAATCCATAGAGAAGAGTTGGGATTGAGTTTTAGG
The DNA here is from genome assembly GCA_006176705.1 of Cocos nucifera. Lineage (NCBI taxonomy): Eukaryota > Viridiplantae > Streptophyta > Magnoliopsida > Arecales > Arecaceae > Cocos > Cocos nucifera. The sequence goes on along the minus strand of QRFJ01002824.1, from coordinate 187,543 downwards.
TAGATTAGGCCATTCCCATTCCACTCTAGAATCAGAATCGGAATGGGACTTGCCCCAACCAAGCAGTTGGAATGGGAGTCATCCATTTCCATTCCAATTCTGGATCCCTACTCCCCCCAACCAACCACCCCTTAATATAGTGTACACATCTAATAAATGCCCTAAATTAGATAATGTCACAGATGCCTATCTTTGGCATTGTAGGCTTGGTTATATTAACAAGAATAGAATAAACATATTAGCCAAAGAGAAAATTCTCAATGTCGATGATTATGAATCATTGCTGACATGTGAGTCTTATCTTCTTAGAAAGATGACAAAATCACCTTTTACTGGAAAGGATGAAAGAGTCAGTGAAGTTCTAAGTCTCGTACATCGTGATGTATGTGGACTTATGAATACTAATGCTAGAGGTGGATATCACTATTTCATTATATTTACTAATGACATATCTTAGTATAGGTATGTCTATCTTACAAAGCATAAATATGAATCATTTGAAATATTCAAACAATTTCGTAATGAAGTAGAAAAATAAACTAAAAAAATATTAAAACTCTTCAATCAGATTGAGGAGGTGAATACCTATCCAGTAAGTTTTTTACATATCTAGGAGAGAATGGGATTCTCTTACAGTGGACTCCTCCAGGGATACCATAGCATAATGGTGTATCAAAAAGGTAGAATCAAACTTTGTTAGACATGGTTCGATCCATGACAGGATTTGCTAGTCTACCTATTTTATTTTAGGGTTATGCTTTTGGGACTGCCTATTTTATATCAAACAATGTTTTGAGTATATCTATTGCAAAAACTCCATATGGGATGTGGACTGGGCGTAGGCCTATATTCTCTCACCTTTAGATTTGGGGTTCTTTAGCCTACGTCAAATATTTACATATAGATAAACTTGGACTTTGGTCCGATAAGTGTATATTTATAGGATACCTCAAGAAAACTAGGGGTTATTAATTCTACCATGCTGAAGAACAAAAGATGTTCGTCGGCAATAGGGCATTATTTTTGGAAAAGGAGTTCTTTAGAGAAGGAACTAGTGCCTATAAAGTTGAACTTGAGAAAATTTAACTAATAGAAAAACCAATACAGTTAGCTGAACTTGAATTGAATTTGATTAGATCAAACCTAGAGCCTAATGATCAGCACCCTTAAAGCAATTTGGTAGAGTACTACATCAGCTAGATAGATACTATGATTTCTTCATTTAGGATGGTGATCCTATCGGGCTCGATGAGAATAATGAAGATCTGGTCACCTATATGGATGCAATATAGATCTGATTTTGAGAAATGGCTTGAAGCTATGAAATCTAAAATGAAGTCCATGAAGGTCAATGATGTATGGATATTAGTTGACCCACCTGAAGGGGTTAAACTAGTTGAATGTAAGTGGATCTTCAAAAGGAAGAGGGACGCAGATAGGAAAGTGGAGACCTATAAAGCCTATCTAGCTGCCAAGAGGTATCGTCAATATTATGGTATTGACTATGATGAGATATTTTCTTCTATGGTAATACTCAAATCTATTTAGATTATGCTTATAGTAGCTATCCATCTAGACTATGAATCTAGTAGATGGATGTGAAGACAGCTTTTCTAAATGAAGAGTTGGAAGAAGAGATGTATATGATACAGCTTGAAAGATTCACATTCATAGATGAGTCCAAGGTGTGCAAGCTTCAGAGATCCATTTATGGATTGAAGCAGGTATCTCGAAGTTGGAATATGCATTTTGATAAGATGATCAAAATGTATGGCTTCGTTAAGAATGGAGAAGAGCCCTGCAGATACAAGTGGGCAAATAGTTCCATGGTGGTATTCCTTGTATTGTATGTAGATGACATTCTCTTAATCATGAATGATTTCATTGCATTATAGAAAATCAAAGTTTAGCTGTGATCTCAATTCTCCATGAAGGACTTGGGAGAAGCATCTTACATCCTAGGAATGAAGATCTATAGGGATAGATCTAAGAGGATGCTTGGCTTGTCCCAGTCCACGTACATAGAAGTTGTGTTGAAGTAGCTCAGCATGGAGAATTTCAAGAAGGACTATCTTCTGATAGACTATGAAATTTTTCTCTCAAAGAGGGATTGTCTGACAATACCTCAAGAGAGAGAGAGTGCAAGAGTAGAATACCATATGCCTCCATAGTGGGTTCTATTATGTATTCCATGATATGTACAAGATCATATATGATACACTCATTAGGAGTAGTGAGTAGATATTATTCTGATCTAGTGGAGAACCACTGAAAAATTATAAAAATTATTCTTAAGTATTTGAGAAATACTAAATATCAGTGGCTAGTTTATGGTGAGTCAGATTTGAAACTTATGGGGTTTACGGACTCCAATTTTCAATCTGATCATGATGATAGCAAAAGTATGTTAGGTTATGTATTTATCCTTAATGATGGAGCTATTTACTAGAAAAGTTTCAAGCAACACACTATGGTCGACTCAGTTTGCGAGGCAGAGCATATTACAGCATTCGATGTTATAAAAAAAGCTGTGGCTGAAAAAAAATTCAATACCAAGCTTAGAGTGGCACCCTCCCTAGAGGATCTAGTCTTGCTCTACTATGACAACATTAGAGCCATTGTTAAGGCAAAGAAATTGAAAGCACATCATAGATGAAGCATATTTTATACCGCTACCATCTTGTTTAGAAGATCATGGATCGAGATGATATCGACCTTCAGAAGATTAAGGGAAGGAGAACTTGGCCGATTCATTCACTAAAGCCCTTGCGGTAAAGAAGTTCGATAATCATAAATCAAAGATGGGTATAGAAACTATGCTGAGTGGCTTTAGGATAAGTGAAAGTCATTAAAAAATATGTTCCAAAGTCAATCATCAGCCTGTTGATGGTTGAGCTAATCTTGTAATTATATATGATTTATCATTAATAAAATATTTATTTTGGCTTTTCATCATAAGTATCCATCTTTTTATGAACTCTTGTATTATGATAAAGTTCTTAGGACTATTTAGAATCGATAAAGAGAGAATTTATCATTTAGTCCTTAAATATATTCGTGACCAAATGATACGTTGTTATCTACGATGATAATATTTATCGAGTATAGATCATTGTGTGCCATATGGATTGGTTATCCTTTTAATCAAAGAGTATGGAAACACTAGTATGGCATGCAGGTGAGATGTAGGGGTATATCATTATTGAACATAACCAACTCTGGAGTATTCTACTATCAAGAATTGCTCCAAAGGGATATGTGTATAAGTATCCCTCTGACCAGAGAACACCATAGTGATTTGCAAGTAACTTACTGTGCTTTGGTGCTAGACTATCTGAATTTTTAATTTAGTGATGGAAGATTTTTGGGCACAGTCATATATTGGTGAAGTCGGTGAGTGAGTCAAGATGGGATTGACCACTCCTAGTTTTAGGAGTTATGTTGAATTGTGTTTCAATGTAGCAAAACCTTATTCAGGATAGTCCTTATGAGGAGTCATAGGACTTATTATATTGAGACACATTATAGATGTACTATTTTAGGGTTGATAGTTTAACTCTAAGTTATCCTGAACATAAAAATCAAAGGGGTGAATTATACAGTAACCATATTCAAATAGGTTTTAGAATATTGCTTTACATATATTCGACCTATCCGAACGTCGGATACCATTGCTAGATTATCACTTTGATTGGTATTGAAATTTAGTCCTATACTACCAGCTTAGGTTCGAACCTATGGAGTCATATACATTAGAGATTTCTATCTAATCAGATGGTTGATCAATGAATGAATCGTTCTAGGATCAAACAGTCAACACGATTGATGTTTGATTTAGTGCAAGTATTGTAGGAGGATTAATTAGCAATTGGATTGCTAATTGGCTCCATTTGATTGAGCATTAGGGTTGAGATTGAGTCTAATTGAATGAGATTCAATTTAGTTTAGTTTAGACTTGATTAGGTTAAGTCTACTTGGTTTATGGGATAAGCCAATTACAAGAGAGATTAATTTCTTATTCAATTAGGACTTATGTGCACCTAATTCATAATTGAATGAGGATTTGAATTAGAATTAAATATGATTTAATCAGATTTAAATGGGCTCCAAGTTAAACTAGGATCATCCTTAATTAGGTTGTACCAATTCTAATTTAACTAGGTTTAAAATCTTGATTTGACCAAAGGAAACTAGAGAGACCAGTTGGACTGGGACTCTCTCTCTTCCTTGCACCAACTCACCCCATGCCCATGCCCACTATTCTTTGCTTTCTATGTGAGATTCCTCATATGCCTAGAGAAGGCCACGCATGCCCCCTATCCCTCTTCTCTCTGGTTTGGAAATTAGTTTTGGACTAGGTCAAAACAAGTAATTTGTTTTGACCTAGAACTATATTCGATAAAGTTTGTTTATTCCAAAACTCTATCCAAACCAAGGCGCCAATTATGATCTGATTTTTCATGCTGGAAAGGAAGGTTTTTATGCGCCAATCTCAGATATCACATGCCCAAGGAAATGAAGGTGTCGCCCAAAATTTGGATGCCTCATATTTCTTACAATTGAAAGTGTCCTAATCTAGGTATTTGACCTAGACTAGGACTCTTTCTTTTCTCCCTATTTAAGAGGGATTAAACTATGGAATTTTGTGAAGACTTTGATCGTGGGATAGTGTGTTTGGGCATGGGTTTATTGGGCACTTTTCACAAGTGGGCATGGGCTTTCTTTAGGACACAACTTATGTGTGTCCTGGTAAGACAAAATAAAGTAGAGAAGAAGGGGTTCTTCTCTAGGGATTTTCTTCCTCCTATATTTCTTTGAGAGATTTGAGAGGAAGATCTTCTCTACTGAGTCCTCCTTAGATTCTTCATCCTTTGGAAGGTCCAAGAAATCAAAAGAAGAAGAATCAAGATCAACCATCAAGAAGGGATCTGTAAAGTACTAGCACACTGTGCAAATTTTCGATCATTGGACCTCCGATCAGACTTGAAGTCTCGTGTGGATAACCTATTGGCTAGATGATCTATGTATCTGTAAATGACATTCTCAACTATGAAAATTAGCAGTGGACTTCTCAACCCATGATCAAGTATAAAGATCTGATCTTTATAGTATACTAAATTAGATCTAGATTAGTATTGATGTGATCAATACCTTTTAACTCTATTTATTTTCAAATTTGTTACATGCTTGTATCATATTATAAGATCTTGGATGTAGGTGTTTTTACATGCATATGTAAATTAATTTGGTTAATCTAAGTCTTCTGCTTCTGCTATTTTTGAAAAAAATTTGAAATCTATGCATGAAATCCTAATTTTTTCTTCCATCATATTTGTTTACAACCCCCTTGTCTAGTCTAGCTTGGCTGTAGCAGAGTTCTATTGGTGACATCTATCTCTTCATTCACTTGTGGATGACTCACTGAGGTGTAGTGTTGTTCTATCCCATGGTCTTTACAGAACTCATGAAGTCGGGCTCTACTGAATTGTTTGTCATTATCGAAGATCAATACTTTGGGAAGACTATACCAGTAGATGATCGATTTCTAAATGAAATCTTTCACTTTTGTTTTAGTTATTCGAGCTAGAGGCTCAGCTTCAATCCACTTTGTGAAGTAGTTGATGGCTACCAGAAAGAATTTGCGTTGGCCTGATGCTTGAGGAAAAGGACCTAACATGTCAATCTCCCATTGGACAAATGGCCATGGGACCTCGATAGGAGTTAGAAGTGCTACTGATCGACATTGGACTCTAGCATTCTGTTGACATTATTCATACTTTCTAACAAAGCTTTCTACATCTTGTTGCATAGTGGGCTAGTATTAGTTTTGTCGAAGAATTTTGTAAGATAGCACTACAAGAATCTAGATTATTAGCAATGGCAAAATGCCATCGCTAATAGTCCTTCGGCCATTGCTAATAGAGACGTTGTTGCTAATACCATCGTAAAAGCCAATCTAAAAAATTTTTGCTGCTAATTGGCACTATTAGTAATAGTAAAAATTGCCATCGCTAATAAGAAAATTAGCGACAGAGATGAAATAATTTCATCTCTAATTATTTTTTAAAATAATTTTTTTAAAAAAATTAAAAAATATTAGTGATGGTAAATTCATTATTGATGCCATCACTAATTATTATTAGCAATCAATTATTCTATCGCTAATGCCATCTCTAATTTTACTTAATTCTTAAACTAAATAAAAAAAATATTTTAAAAAATATTAGCGATGATATTTTGATGTCTAATATCATCGCTAATAGTTATTAGCAACGGCAACTATTGTCGCTAATACCGATGATAATAGTTAATTTTAATTTTTTAAAAAAGTTAATAATAATATTTTTTAAAATTTATTTTAATTAATCAAAATAAATTATAATTTTTAATACCTATTATAATTAAAATTCAAAGATAATATAACAATCAAAAATTAAAAATTAATTATGTTATATTAAAATTAAAAATTATATAATTTTTTTACAAGCAATATCTAAAAAATACAATACATCAAAAAAAAATTAGGTTTGATCCTTATCATTATTCGCCTCCTCCTCCTTCTGCTCCTCTCCAGCAGTTGGTGGATGATAGCTGGATGTTCGAACATCCTGTATTGAAAAAAATCAAACAATGTTAGTAAATTTCAATATATAGGCATATCTTTCGATACAGAAGCATATCTTTCAATATATTCTTTCAATTCTTAAATAGATTATTTCTACACATTTCATTCGATGATATAGAGCTATAGACACCTTTAGCCCATAGACTGAACGGTTAGATTGAATTTTTAGCCTCTAGATTGCCTTCCTAGACTCAAACCTAAATATATGAAGCTTCTAAAAATAAAAATTTAAAATAACTAAAATAATTTAATAATATAATTATCTGATGTGATGGTTGGAATGATGAGTCCAACTGGTCATGTAGTTGTAGGTCCTAGAGAAGCTCCATGATCGTATCGCAGATGGCATCCAAGAGGTTTTGAGGTTGCTGGCTCAGAAGCCTCTATATGACCTCCTCCACGTGTACATTGCTCCAGGTCTAGGACATCGAGGCCTGTGATGATGTCGAAGGATATCGAGGTGGTAAAGAATCGAAGTTATGGTCGAATTCTATGACCCGGCTCCAACTCATCTACCCGCTGGCATTGAGCCATCCCTCAAGATTAAGGAAGGGCTAAGAAGATGGGTCATCATCATACCTCTCAGCAACATACGTCATGTTAGATATATGTGCCCTAGAAGCCAGAATTGGCTGACACTTGTAATACACTTATAGGAAAAAAATTATAATTTTGACTATTATCAATAAAATAGGTTATTTTCTATCACATATGTGTATTTAGTGTCTGTGATACATCTTTTGAGTTAATGGTAATGATAATTCATATTTTCAAGAGTTGAAAATTTAAGACATGAATAGTCATTATTAACTCATAAAATGCTTTCGACCATAGGATCATCACGAGGATGGTGATTGATAAGCATCATAAATTCATCAATAAAAGTATTAATTTATCAATTAATTTATATTAATTTTTAAGAATTATTAATCAATTTATATATAAATTTTAAGAAATTGATATTTTTATTAATTAAAAAATTAATTAAAAAATAATAAAAAATAATAAAAATTAAAAAATAAAATTTTATTATCAATAGAAAGAGATTATTTTTTTGATCATAATAAAATAAATTTCAAGTAAAATAGAGCTAAAATGGAAAAGATATGAATTTTTAAAAAATATAAAATAAATAAAAATTAAATAAAAAAGAAAATGGCTCAGCCGGCTCCGCAAGCCGAGCCACCAAGCTAAGCCGAGCCACGAAGACAAGCCAAGCCATCAAAGCCGACTCAGCTGTTGAAGCCATCAGCCGGTCTACGATCCAAGCGTGGACCGCTAGCTCAGCAAAATTCGGCGAATCAGAGCCTGCCACGTGGTGGACCTAGACCCTTAAAGGGTCTACAGAAATTTATCATGGCTCACAGGGCAATCTGGTCATTTCACTCAGTGACAGAAGCATTGATTGGTTGTGGGGTGCGGTGCGGCCGGTCTATGCGGTCCATGGGAACAGCGATTGCACGATCGGACAGATGTGGTTGATTGCGGTTAAGATCGGACGGTCAGCATTTTTTTCGGTTGCCAATTTCACTTGGATCACCATCAAACAACAGCGCCTGATTCCAGCTTCGATCCGATAGTCCAGAACGCCCCCGACGGTGATCAGGACTCCCGAAGCACGATTTGCGGCCAGATTTCCTCGATCAAGCGCGATCGAACGGCCAAAATTTAATCCGACCTGATCTGGGCTGATAGGCATCCGATTTTGACGATTTTTGAACCGTTGGATTTCTATCGAATAGCCAGATTTTACCAAATTTACCAGAGTCATAACAGAGTTATTTTTATTCAAATTTTATTCAGATTTTTATGATTACAAAGGTAATTAGTCCCATATTGCCTTTAGAAAAAAATATCCAGCCCTCCTAGCACTATAAAAAGGACCCTAGGCCTCCAGAAATCAACATCTCCGATCAAGGTGAAGCTTTGGTATAGGCGAAGCTAGGTTATGGGTTAAAGGCTGCTTCGAAGCAACGGGTGCCGAGAAGAAGAGCCGAGCTTCTACACCATCTTTCTGCCAATGCCGATCCAAGATCAGAGATCAGGCTATTTTATTTTATTATCTTTTCTTTTTAAATTTTATGTATTTAAATTCTAAAATTTTAGTTAATAAAAATTTTATTTTTGTATTTTAATTTTTTACTTTTTATTTTTATTACAATTTAATTTCTGCATTTTAAATTATTGCTTTGCAAGTAGATGCTAAGATCTAACTAGAAGATCTTAGTACCAAGTTTAAATTCCTGCACCTTTTAATTTTTGCTTTTTATTTTCCGACTTCACTTTTGATCCCAAAACTCTTCTTTTTTTTCTTTTTTCTTTTAAAAATCAAAGATTTCAAATCTAAAATACTACCTTCCCTGTGGATTCGACCCGACTCACTGTTATTTACGTAATTTCAATGATTTTAAGAAGTCAGATTAAACTGATAAATATGGTGTCTTAACGACAATATCGCGTTCCTATCAGTGATTGATCCAAAAGGTTGGTGTACAATCGCTTCTCTTTAGTAGATGAGTCTTGAGTCTATGGTGTGGAGACATCGGAGCGAGAGTACAGGTACTCATTAGAGAACGAGGGCACTGAGCGTGACCACCTCGAGTAGTCATTAGGAAGTCTACCTTCTCGTCAATGACTGACTCGATGCTGTAGTGATGTATCTGATTCTTTGACCTGAGGTGCATCGATAGTTCACCTTGAGGGTGTTATAGTTTGACTACACCATTACTCGATCTCCTAGCCATTCGGAACCCTGAGGTGTATGTTGGCTATAGCATGTTCATTGTAGGAACTGGATTGCATCAAGATGGAATCTATCTACCTCGGTGGTAGAGGAGCAGCCCTATGATGATCATGAGAATCAAGTCCAGAAGCCCATGGCTATGGTAGAGTGAAATAATAGAAAGAGTTTCTATTTAGGTTTTCACATCGGACTTGAATCAAATGATTACATCATATGACAGAGACTAGGGTTTGACGAGTTCACCTAAACCCTAATCTGATCGGAGCTCAAGATAGAAGAACTTAATCACATAGATAGCTGCACCAAGAGGTTCGCATTCAGCTCTGATGGGTTGCCACCATATACTGCTAGGTGTCACTGGTGGATTTTGGGAGCAATTAGAATGATTTAGATGATCGATCATTCTAGCTGTTCGAATCAGAAGAGTTCTGATCCATCGAAAGGAGTTTCGATGATGTCGATGATAGAGATCATGACATATCCCATTACCATATAGAACTGAATCTAACTGGGTCACACAAACAAGAGTTTGAATCTGGTGATCATCAATTGAACTAATCCAGTTCAATTGATCTGAATGAGATTCAATTAGGTTCAAGAAAATCGTGCTAGCACTCGATTGAACCTAACGTTCTTCTTTTACTATCATAAATAGTTGTCCTTACTGAGCCAAAGGAGTTTGTGCTCATTCAGAGGCCTTCACCTGGTCTGACTGGAGCTTGTCTAGATTAGAAAAGGGTTGTCTTATTTTGTAAGATAATATCTGCCATTTTTGGTCACCTGCCATTTCTCATCCTTTAACTTTGGTCAAAAGTTGACCTTTGACTGGTCAAATGTTGACCATTGACACTTTGACTTCTGTCCATGTGTCATGCACCTATTGGAGAGCTGGTGGGGGCTTGTCCCCCTACCAAAACCTGGCAAGGAGGAGGGCGCACGCCACCCTTGGCGTGTGCCCAAGCTGGAGGCACCCAGGAGTCCCTGTTGGATAGGGACTCCATCTCCTTTTTGGATTCCAATTAGACTTCTCCTAAGAACAAAGTTTGACTGGTCTTAGGTGCCATCTAAGGAGGAATCCAAGGGACTCTATTTCCACCAATCAGATTTAGATCTGATTTCACAAAGGGTTGTGATTGGTTGGGAAGAAGAGGAGTTGGATCACGCATAGTCTATAAATAAGACCCTACGCCCAATCCATGGAGTAATTTGAAATCTGAGAATTCTCCATGCCTCAAGGCTGGTTCTCTCCTCCTCCATGCCAAGCCCATCTTCTCCCTCTCCTCTCCATGCCAAAAGTGGTTTGATATCCAAGTTGGTGCAATCCAGACAAGAGAAAGGTGATAGAAAGCTAGAAGGCTGTGCTGCTGTCAAGGACAACTGCTGATCTTCAAAAGGTATTTTGAAGATCCTCCAAATCAGATTCAGATCTAATTTTTGGAGACGTGATAGAGAAGAATAGGATCTTCAGATCTAGCCCGAGTGGATATCGATAGAGGCCAGAAACTTGCGTGGCTAGATCCAGAATCTTTCCATGCTTACAGGATCATCAACGGGTAATAGGATTACCCTACGTTAAGGTAAATTAAATTTGATTTAATTTATCTAGATTTTATTTTAATTATTAAAATAATAATGATCCTATTTGAAAAATCTCAGATCTGATCTGGATCAAAGAGAAAAATTTTTAAAATATATCTCTTAATCCGATCAGATTTGAACGAACCTGGTCCGAAAAATTAAGATTTTTCTTCATGTCATATAATGCATCTACATAGTTCAGGAATATATTATTTGTAATATAAAAATTAGATCCTGTAACAACTTAATTAGTAAATAAAGTTTGAAGTTCTTACCGCGATCTATCATGATATAGAGTCTAAATAGTCACTAGTCCTCTTAGACTAGTGTTTGGCCTGCTACAACTATAGCCAATCTAGTGGATGACCCAGCTGCCATATCTATAATAAGTAAATAATAAAATTAAATTAATTAAAATATGCATATAAGAGTTTTTATAATTCTAGTGAAGAGCTTTGATATTGATTTTTTACTAGTCTATCGATCATAATATGTGTATTGATCGAGCCGCCCATATGCCTGATCGAATCCTATTGGATGGTCTGATTTTGTCAGATCCTCTGCCACCTACCACAGTACTCCTCGCTCTCCACTAATCATAGAGGCCTGCCATATGTCCACCCACATTCAGTGATCTATGAAGGATCTTCAGTTCGATGGTGACTGAAAATCAGAGTGCTAGATGGCGGACTGTCTGAGGCTATAAAAGCCATCTTAGAGCCTTCGTATGGCTACCTCCTCAAAAATCTGATGGCCAGCCTCCTCATCTTAGAGAGTCCTGAATCGAAAGTACTCCTATAAGATAGAAGCAAGCATGTATTTATATGTAATTAAAATATCAATATATTAAAAATTTAAAAATTAAACTAGTTTTGACTTACCAAAAATATCTCCTAAGCTGCTTCACATGCTTTAGACGACTAGCTGAAAAACTCATTCACTGATCCTAGCATCAAGCATCGGATGATGCTGATAACCACATGAGATACTCCAGACTCTCCAAACATGCTGCAAAAGTGATTTTAGAAAATAAGTATTAACTCTAGAATTGCTAAATTAGAAACATATTAAATAAAGTTGTAGTACTTACAAGCTGCTCTGAATATGGATAAGCTGTCTATCCTCTAACCGAGTTGGAGGTGCCATGAGCTGGGTGGGTCCTCAACCATGACTCTGTGTCTATGAGTCGATCGCCACTATGTGACTGTAGGATCATTGGTGATCCCCTATCATCAGAACTTGAGTATAAAATATCTAATATAAAGAATATTATATTAGTTAGTAAAGAATAAAATAATAATATCTAAAGTATTAGAGAGTTTAATTACCATCTAGTATGAGATGTGTAGAACCATGCAAACTACTCGCATGATCGCTCTCTCCTCGAGAGCTCTATCCTTAGCTGGAATAGCTCTGACCTCTAGAAGATAGATGTATAATATCTGAAAATAAAAATAAAAACCAAAGCAAGTAGATGACCAAAAAATTGGTTCAAACAAAATATCTATCAAAATATAACAAGATGATCAAAATTTAACTCATGTGTAATAAAGATTGTTAGTTAGCATTTGCAATGTATCAATAGAAAAATAATTCTTGTTCAATAATACATAATAATGTGTTGGTCTACTAGTCCCTTAATTTAGGCATTGTCTAATTCTCATTCAACAATACATAATAATCTTAGTACATGAAAATATGAAGAAGGCTCAGATCTGCCATTGAAAAATAAGGCATTGTAAGTTCCTCTGCACCTTTAACCATGAGGTGGCTACAAGTGGTTGCCTACGATATAGCAGACCATCCAAGCTTGCCCTGTATTGCAAGTTCTTCTACACTAAAGTATAGTGAGATGGCTGCAAGCAGTTGTCTATGATGTAACAGACCATCCAAGCTTGACCATACAACAATAAGAATAGAATGCATCACATCCATTTAGGCGCATCTTGCATAGGCATTCATCATAGCCTCTATCTCCAAGCCCCCGATCGCCTCCTCGAGCTACAAACCAAAAGTATAAATTTTATTAAAAAATAAAATAATAACTTAAAAATAAAATTTATGTGCTTGCATACCCTAGTCATCTGGCAAGCTCCAAGTCTGCATGCACGGGATGCTTGTCTTGACCATCCCTATTTGCAATGATGTCCTTTACTTTTATGATTATGCTTTTGAAAATGCTACACTCTTAGGACAAGGATGGGTTCATTGTCATTATAAGGGATGTGTCAATAGAGAAATACTTGATAGTGATACAATAGTTATCCATTCATATAGGAATAAATTTTTGCCAAACTATAAGCATTGGTACCTGCATTGGAAGACTTGGGAGACAATATGCATGGATGTGAAGCTCTACTTGTCCAATACATTTACTTATGTGCAAGAGCTTGACGGTGATAGGCTTGAGCATATGATTAGCATATTTGATGGGTTTAATCTAGTTAACAGTGAAAGTCCACGTAATAATTTTTCAGATAGCAACCACCATAGTCGTAAGCAGGCACAAGTGAGCAGGGTTGGCCTACAAGAATTAAGGCACGAGGAGGCACAAGTGAGCAGGGACTGAGGCTTGGGGATGTGGCTATGGAAGGAAGCTTGGGGAGGCGAGAACAGTCGAGGCGAGGGATGCTAGGTGCAATCGGGGGAGGTAGTTGGGGGAGCCACTAACGGGGGAGAGAGGAGGTGGATGATTTTGAGGTGGGAGGAGCGAGACTTGCATCCAGGGGCTCGGGGAGCAGGCCGTGTGTAGCCGGGGGAAGCCATGTTGGGAGAGAGAGAGGTGGTAGGGAGATTGAATGTGGGGAGGGGGTGCAGATCGGCGGTTTTGAGGAGTGAGGAGGCCAGGGCTTGAGGAGTTGTTAGTGTAGTTCGGGGGAGATGGTCGAGGAGAGAGGGGGTGGTGGGAATCAAGGCTAGGGGTTCCAAGAGAAGGAGGGATCGAGGTTTGGAATATAGGCTGGTGCAGCTGAGGGGATGCGACGAGGGAGAGGGGTGGTGGGAATCAAATGATGGGTGAGAGGAGTAGCGATT